>CAEFZP010005698.1:442500-492500 GCA_903064625.1 Mallotus villosus
CTCAGGAACACATCATCTCTCAATGACAACCCAACCCGCCCCTCCTCATCCCACTCACTCACACACACCACACCCACACCGCTATAGAGGTTACGGTCTTTGAAATAGGTCATATCATTGCATACCCCATTAACGCACGCACACAATCACACAATCACAGGAGAGGGAACAGCCCTTAACAAACACATTAGATGCACAGCAGAAGATATATGGTGGTACACAGCAAGAGCCATGATCTTGTCACATAAAACGACGGCAATTCATACCATATAGATAAAACCCACTCTGGTTCACTCGATATGCGCCCACCCACACAATTAGCTGCCTTTCAATTATTAACCTCCATCACACTGGCAAATATTTGCACAGCAATTATCTCTCTCACACAGAGTCACACACACACACAGGCCCACAAGCACACACACACACACACACACACAGGGGTTCTAAAAGGTTTGGGCTGATTGTCTCAGACATATTGGACTCTGGCTGTAATGGCCCCAGGAGCTTCCCAGGGTCCGGATCTGACAGGGACCTCCATGGCAGGCGTACCCACAGACGGTGAGCCCAAGAGTGGGGTTGGAGGCGGGGTCAAGCTCTCTGGACCAGTGGGAGGGGAGATCGGGCCAGTAGGAACCCGGAGGCAGGACGACTCACTTCCCATTAGAGGGAGGGAGGGAGAGAGAGAGAGAGAGAGAGAGAGAGAGAGAGAGAGACAGAGACAGAGAGAGAGAGAGAGAGAGAGAGAGAGAGAGAGAGAGAGAGAGAGAGAGAGAGAGAGAGAGAGAGAGAGAGACAGAGAGGGGCAGGGGGAGAGCGGCGTCAGAGCCATATCAAGCAGAAATTCTCCATCTTTAATAAAAGCAGCTTACGTAATGCTCCTGGGCACTTCTCCCCACGTTGAATCTCTCCCTCCCCTCTCACTTTCTCTCTCCCTCAGAAGATTTCCCTTCGCTTTCATCTCTCTTTCTCTCTCTCTCTCTCTCTCTCTTCTGCCCTCTTATCACAGTCAGCTCTCTTTCCCATTTGGACTGTTTCCTTATAGAAATGTTCCTTCCTCCACTCTGTTTTCAGCAGCTCGTCCCTGAGCTTTCACACCCCTCGTCGTCTCGTCATAGTATACAGTGGGACGGGCATCTCTCTCCATCCTCTCAATGTTTCCTTTTTAATCAATCTCACCCCCCCCCCTCCTATTCCCTCCACTGTGCAGTGGGTAATTGTGGGGTTTAGTCAAAGGAAGGCGGTTTTCGAAAAGCTGGTCCAGGTTATTGATCATCGCTGTGCTTTCGCAAGCGACTGGCTGAATGCAGATGGGGAGAGAGTGCAAGAAAGAGGGAGAGATGGATAATTGGTGTATTACTGTCCTTTATGCACAACTCCTCTCGGTAGCCATAGAAACCGAATCTCGCAGGAGTGCAGGAGCGTGTACGAGGCCTTAGAAGTTGCACTGGCTTTGTTGGAGAAGGGTAAGGGCTGCTAACTAAGGTGAACGGGCCAATTCCCGAATGGACATGCCACAAAGCGGCCTGATTACAAATCAAGGCCTAATGATTCATTTAATTACCATCATTTGGATATGGTCATTTACATTACCAACTATCACATTATGTTAAGTACACAGAGGCAAATGACATTGTGATTGTGATTCACAGTGACAACAGAAAATTCGATATATTTAATATATATATATAAGACATCCGTCACAGAGAAACTTGCGGTGGAACATACAGCTGTGATGTTAAACAGATGCAGTATGACTTGATGGCCAATAGCGCCCTCTGCTGGTCAGGAGCACACAGGAAAAAACGGTAGGTTTTCACTCCAACACGAATCTAGCACACCTGACTCGAATCATTTGCCGGTTGATCAGTTAACTAGCGTTGAATCAGATTGAATAAGTGTGGTTGGAGCAAACACTGACAAGGTAGCTCTCCAGGAACAAGGTTGGATACCCCATGGTACAGGCTTTAGAGGCGTGATCTCCTCTTAATACATTTTCAAATGTTTTTTCAAAAAGTAAGATTATTACATCTCTTCGAACAGCAAATGAATCATTCCACTGACAGCTGCAGACCAGGCAAAATAGGACATTACTGTATCTCATGCTATGGTAGAGTAGTACATTTTAGTATTCACTGTTTTCTAACAACGTGACGGAAGACAGACGCCGTTAGGAGTTAAACTTTATTGTGGTCATAAGAGCGATTGGATCGAGTAACACTATACAGTACATGTGTTTGTCTGTAAACTGTTTCATGGAATTGTTTGATAAAATAACATTTTGTCCCATACCATAAGAACTGACCCAAGAGTAGTCTCACAAGAGGATAGAGGTTGAGTAAGCAGACTTTTTGAAGTTTAGAAAGTAGACGATCAAGTAAAGACTAGAGCGAGAGGAGACAAAGGTGACCTTGTGAAACCAAACAGGAAACTGGGTCACAGCCCAAAAGAATCTGGACTGGACCACTGCTTCATTTGAACTTGGACGCAAATCCTCAGCTCCTTCTTCGTCTCGCCCCCTAAGATTGCTGGAATCTTTCAGAGTGAATGTAATGTACATGTCAAAGCGGGGGGAAAAGGTATGACATTTGAATAGAATAAAAGGGGGGGGCAATTTAGTGGGGCAGCTCGTGGGGCACCAGCTTGTAGTGCGAGCCGCAGGAGGGGCAGCGCTGTGCTTCCCCCTGGTGGAGCCAGAACCACACTACAGCCGTGTTGTCCTCCTCACCTACAAGGAGAGAGTTTAGATATCATCAATCCATAAATAAATTGATGACTACCACTTGTCGTGTTCGACTACTAGCTAGTTATCAGAAGACCGACTACAGACGGTAAGAATGGGAAGATGAATTGAAAGAAAGAGCCTCGATTACGTACAGACACAACCGACAATCCTTTTGGTGGTGATGGAGGGCACGAGATGGGGGTCCGACTTTGACCCGGCATACTCCTTGGGCTTCAGCATGCTGTACGGATCCTGGCGAGACGAAATGTGAACCGTGAGGATTCAATGACATGGGGAACTCGAGTACATGTAGATGTGGAGACGATAGCAAACTAGCTTCTACGTTATGACCTAGAGACAACATGCTAATCTTTACACTGCAGTGGAAAGTAATGACCTAGTTAGCTGTAACTTAATCGTAAAGGCTTACCGCTCCCTCCTTAAACGCAGTCATGATTTTCTTTTCCATGCCTGTGGCTTGCTCTTCATCAGTGGGGATTCCTGTAAGAAAACATCAGTGTCATTAGCTAGCAAGTTGCATCCTGTTAGCCAACCATGTTGACAGCAGACGCTAAAGGTTTTCGCTACTAGCAAAATGGCTACTTTCGTGCTGACTAGCTAGCTTCATAATGTACAATCAATGGCAGTAGCTAAGAAAGGTTAAGCTAAATAAATATTCCACACGTGAAGCTGGTCAGATCAAAATAACTAACTGTAGCCTACTTGGATATCCTAACTAGCTAGGTTACAATTAGATGACATTTTGCTAACTAGCTACAGAGCTAACAACCACGATAGCATCAATGACGAGACATTGAGCCGTACGAATTAGCGAGAGCTAGCTTGACTGTCCTTGGCAGACAATTGTACGATATTATGGAGTCGCATGCATTCATTAGCTTTATCGTGTTTAAACGTTTCCAGCTCACCTCCCACCGCCATTCCACGGGCAAGAGCAGGAACCGGGGCAGCCCGGCATGTTGTGGTTGCTCTAAGAGCAGAGCGAAGCAGTAACCTTGCAGCCATTTCTTCTTTCAGTCTTTCACCACTGCTGGTGTTCCTGACTAATGACGTATGTCGTTCATCTAACGGTCGCAAAAATATGACGTAGGTTCTTATTTAGCTGTCAACCCCCTTTTCCAAAATAAGGGCCCGACTTTTTGACAAAAAGGTACGATTGCGATGTTTTTAAATAACTACTCGCGTGGGTTTTTGCACTTTACTGCAATTGGTAGGGACATTTTTGACAGTGTGAATTGTACAGCGATTCTACGTCCTGTGCTATCCAAATACTAGGCCTACTTTCACGTAATAAACCACACAGTGAGAAATCAGCTTTGCTGTAAAACATACATTCATGATTCCCTGGTGACAGATACTGCCCCGTTTCTCCCCTCCTCTCTCCTTATTCCACTCCCTCTCCCCTCCTCTCTCCTTCTTCCACTCCCTCTGCCCTCCTCTCATCCCTCATTGCGCCCTGCACTCTTCTTCTTCTACTCCTCCCTCCTCCTCCCCTCACCTTCCTATTTGATAACAGAATAAGACAAGCATCCCCCTTGCATTCAAACACACAGTAAAAGTTATCCTGAAATGCCCAACATTCTCAACACGGTTAACTATATGTATCTAAAAGTTTAAGAAATGCTAGTGTTTTATCTCAGTCTTATGCTGAAGTACAGTGGCTGTGTACTGTGCCACAATAATTATCCTCTGTGTGGCTGCAGTCCTGATATGGAGATGTCACAAACCTAAACACAAACATCTTAGCGATTAAAAGGGAGGTATAAACAAAATGCAGATGGTTTTTTTTTATGAATGAAAAAAAGATCAAAAGTGATCAAGAAGATGACAGGTCCTCGCTGCAGTCAGGTCAGCAAGCAGACGGCTCCCTCTATTGGTGAGTCATGCAGCTACAGCAGAACGCCTTGGAGAGGCCTGCAGAAATCCTGCGGAAGAAGCCTTTAATGGACTTCTTCTTCTTCTGTTTCTGCTCCACTTCTCCTGGGACGCTGAAGGACTGTGCAAGATCTGGGCCTGGACATGGAACACCATCACACAACAGGACATGACATCACATACAACTTCAGCACTGTCCACTTACTTGCAATGAGTGTGTGTGTGTGTGTGTGTGTGTGTGTGTATGTGAAATGATGGGAGAGCCAACTGAAGTGCGAAAGCCTACATGAACAAATATCCATTCATAATCTTACTTTCACCGTTGAGAGGAGTAACTGAGGTGATCTTGTTTTTTCTATTGGCAGCCGTATTCTTTGTGGTCTTCTTTCTCATCTGGGATGGGAGTGAGAGTAAAGACAAAAAAAAATCCTTTAAATTATGAAATGTTTTACATGATGTTGACAGGACATAACTACATTAACGGTAACTGTCAAATCCCCCGTGTTTGGATTTGAAGAAATAGTCAGCGAAATAATAACATCATCTGTTTACTAATCATACATAATGTATTCTACACATGCTTACTTTTAACCCACGTTATTCTTGACTCAGTTAGGGTCAGTTCTACTCAGTGCCAGTGTGTTTTTAGCTTACCAATTTGAACCATCTTCGGAGGCTGGAGAGTTTGGTCTTTCCAAGACCTGTTGAAGAGCTGGACTGGGAGGTGGAAGCGGATGAGGAGGAGCTATCGATCTTCTCCCAAGCCTTCAACAAGCCTGGGTCTGCAGCTCTCTGCTTCCTGGAGCTCCTCAGCTCCTCTGGTGATGTGGAGGAAAGGGGACACTCTCTGGTCTTTACCAAACCAAATCTGTTACATCTCTCCTTGACCTTTACATCTGCATTCATCTCCATGTGGGTTTCACTGGCCTTTTCCAAGCCAGAACACTCCATCGTAGATCCGTCATGTAGCCTCATATCCTGACGCAGGGAGCTGGAGCTTCCACCGGCCTTTTCCAAGCCAGCAGAGTTCTTGGCGTCTGGTGTCTGGTGGTGCAGGGCACTGGGCCCGGAGGTCGTCCAAACCTTTTCCTGGATGCGATGCTCCAAGGTCTGCAGGGAGGGGGTCTCAGAGGATCTCGGGGGCAACCAGGGAAGCACGTGGATGATCTCAGGGAACTTAGAAGCTCCATCAGCTTTCCCATCTCCCTTGGTTCTTACATTGTCGTTGGCGGGGACAATGATGTCAGCCTTCTCAGACTGGCCTACTTCCAGGTTAGTGAAACCTGATCTCAATTCTGTGTCGAGGCTAACCTGTGTCGAGGCTAGCCTGGCTACCCTTAGCAGCTCAGCATCAAGGCCTGGTACAAAAAAAAACACTCACACTTTTAAGTATCCTTGTATTATTATAGCTATTACCTATTATTTTCTTAAAACAGTGATCGACTGTGATCGCTAATATTAATATTATAGTTCTTAACTATACCTACACTGTCATTCAGCAGTACTGTAGCACTTACAACTCTGTATTATATTAACATAGTTACAGACTCCTGAGGTCTTTTTTTACCAAAGGTTTAAGGAAAGTTTCACAAGGAGGATTTTTTGTAACATGTAAAACACATCCATTTAATAACAGCAATATGGCGACATGGTGAGACATTCTATTTCTAAAGAGAGTTCCATTAAATGCATTTGATCATTTTTACCTATTCTTTAACTGTGTGCACACACAGTGCTAATAGTTAGACTACCTGAACACCTGAAAAAGGCCCCTTTGGGGTCAATATAGTGAATTGAGTAAAATATTTCTCTACCTTTGTTGAGAATGGCCATCGCTTTTTCGGGGTCATTGCAGGAACACTGAAGGACACTTCCCACTTTGACTGATAGCACGTCAGAAATGGCCTCTAGCGCCTTCCTCTGGTCCTGGCTGACAGAGGAAGATGGCCGGTTCCTACCCACAGTCCCTTGGCTGGGGCCTGGCATCGTGCAGTAGGACCCTTCCAGAGACATGCAATCGCTGCTGTCGCTGCTGCTGCTGCTGTCCCAAAATACATCCCTGATGGAGTCGGTCCTGTCCTTACACATCCGTTCGTTCACCAGGACACATTCCTCCGGAAGCGAGTTGGGCAGGCCAAGGAAATTCTCCATCAGTTTCTTGATAGCCAAGTGGATGAAATTGTACAGCATTGGAGTGAAGAGCTCCCAGTCCAGGTGCTGCTTGGCCTCTGGGTTCTGGACGTTGGGCTTGGAGCGGCAGCGGCGTGTCGGGGGGAGTGGTCCCACCTCCGTGTCCAGAAGCAGCTGATAGATCCCGCCAATCAGCTCCATGGAGAAGCACTGGATCCTCGCCTGCAACATCCTGGTACACATGCTGTGGGAGGCCAGCAGGCGACCCAGGTCGTACTCAGCCTGGTCCGACAACCCGACAGAGGAGCCTCCTTTGTCCTTATCACAGTCTTCATCATTGGAGGCCGAGTAGGCCATCTGCACAACGGTGTCCAGCATTTTGTGAGCAGCGATATTGAGGTTGTGGCTGTTTGCCTGGCTCCTGGGGCTAGGGCTCCTGGGGCTAAGGCTCCTGGGGCTAAGGCTCCTGGAGGCAAACCTGGCCTCCTTCTGCTGCTCCTCTTCCTCCTTCTCCTCGTCACTAGCCGAGCTGTACTCCTCCCCTGATCTCCTCTCCTCCTGCTGGGTGGAGAGAGGGAAGTTTTCCTTACACGAGAGTGTGCAGGCCTCCTCCTTTCCCTTGACCCAGTTCCCCAGCTCTCCCAGCTCTCCCTGGCTGCGGCTCCTCCTGCTGCTCCTCCCGCTGCTGACCCCCTGGTTCCTCCTCCGCAGGGCCTCCACTTCCTCCGTAACCTTGCTGAGCAGGGACTCGCTCAGGGACTCCACTAACAGGGTGAAGCCATTACCGCGCAGGAAGTCCACCTCTCCACCTCTAATGAACTCCACAGCTGCGCTGAAGTTCTCCAGGACGAGGTGGATGATGTTGCAGGCACTGGAGATGTTCTGGGGCAGGGAGGCTGTGTCGGCGTCTTGGGGCTGGTTCAGGGAGCGTCTTTCTCTGGCCATAATCCCCTGGAGGATGCCCCCCACCAGCCTCACCAGCTCCAGCTTCACCTCTGTGGTGAATACGCCCTGTGTCTGGAAGAGGGCGTGGTGGGCCAGGATGCCAGAGAGGCTCTCCCTCTGGGATGAGGGGTTGTGAGGCTCGCTATCGCATCTGACCTGTCCAATGCTGCTGGCCGAGCTGCGGCCTGAGCCGGTCGATATTGCGTGGATGTCGGCGAGAACCCAGATGTTCTCCTTGGCGTCCTGCCAGGCGTTCAGGATCAGGTCCTCAGAGATACTTGTCGAATAGAATTCAGACAAGGAGCTGCGGGGGTAGTGAAGCAACTCGTCCAGCACTTTATCAATGGCCGAGTCACACAGGTCCTCTACAATGGCAGACACCCTCCCCTCTTCATTGTCCTCGTCTGTCGCCATCACTCCCTTCAACTTGGCGATGATCTCTGCCACAGTGAGGGATGCCGTGGCAAGGATATCCTCCTCTGTGGGCCCCTTGGGGACATCAGGCTGGGCTGAGCCCTGAGAAGAGGCCCGGTCCTTGGACAGAGGAGGAGAAGAAGACCTGTTCCTTGTGGAGATGCCGCTGCTGTGGGAGGTAGCGGCAGACAGAGGGTCTTGGCGGAGGTGAAGGACCTGGTAAAGGGCCATGGCGGGCAGAACCCCCTCATTGGCCACCTGGAGAATCCACTCCATCATCTCCTCTGAGCGCTTCTGCAGCTCAGCGACGCTCTTGTTCTAAGAGAGAGAGAGAGAGAGAGAGAGAGAGAGAGAGAGAGGCAGCGTGAAAAAAGGGGAGAAAGTTCAATCGCAGTACAGATACACATAGTTATTGTCAAGCTAAGTAAAAACATATTTTGAGTTAGAAACTAAACATCTACCTTTCTCAACAGGACCTTTTTGATGAGCCTCCACTGACTGTAACAAGAACAAGAATGGATGTGTTACACTCTCTCTACAGTACAATGATCCCGATGGGCTCAGATGGCTGAGCGGTCAGGGAGTCTGGCTATTTAATCAGAAGGTTGCCGGTGATAATGTCCCTGTACTTACTGTAAGTCGCTCTGGATAAGAGCGTCTGCTAAATGACTAAATGTAACCTCTAAATGTAAACAATGACAACTAACAACACATGGGAACATTGTGTTCAACAGGGCGTAGCCTAAAGAGGACGGGGACACTCACGGGTGGGACATCATGGCCTCTGACACTGTTTCGTCCAGCGTCATTGGTTCCTCTGGGCGGGATGAGACTTTGATTGGTGGAAGAACACCTACATGTAGAGGACATACATCTCGTTCTGCTCCTGGCATACTGGCTTGCCTTGACAAACACACACCATGTAAACACATGCACACACACACACATACAAACAAACAAACAAACAAGGCGGGGTGTGTGGGATTGAGGTCACAATTAGCAGTGAAACACAGCAAGGAAGAGAGATAAAGAGATAGGTGCCTTGAACATAAATTATTTATTTTTGTATTAAGAAATATGACTTGGAAAATATGAAATATGACTAGATCTACAGTATGTATCAAGTTAGGTCACATTGTTAAACACAACAGTTAAACTCAAACATTTTCGTCTGTTTTAATCGTTTTAGCCATAGACGTTTTAGCTATACTAGAAAGATATCAACTTACCTTCGAAGTGTTAAGGCCTCCGTTGTTTTAGTCTTTCCTGTTTTGGGATTTCATTGCTGTTTTCCACTCAGTAAGGATGACAAACTCTTTCAGACGACTCAATTGCGACTGACAGATTTGATTTTGCAATTCGTTTTTACATCATTTGGTAAAGTGCGTCACAATCCCTGTATTTGCTTTCACGTCATAGTATGTCTAAATAGCGCTTTTTGATAGCGGATAAGAGCGTCTGCTAAATGACTAAATGTAAATGTATATCGACAACATGAATATGTTAACACCCTCTACACTTACTATAAAGCTAGCTCTTCTGAACATTAGATCTATTCTAAACGTGTAATTTATTTAATTTGGACACATACACCTATTTTCTTTACTTTTAACTGAAACATGGTTGGATCAAGCTCCCCTAAACTTCCATTTTATGATTGCTACCAGAACAGACAAAAGAATAGGGGGGATAACCACGCTGTTTAAGATTTAAGAAATCTCTAGGAAAAAAAGAAAAGGTACATAGCCTACTTCTGGTAATTTCATCCAGTACAACTCTAGGTACTATTGCCATATTATAGCATTGTCATGACTTGACACCCTGTCTTTCTATCCTAACCAATAAAATTATTTTCTTAAAACACTGATGTGCAGTTCCTGTTCCACGTGTGTAGACGTGGCAATACTGTCTTGCTGTAAAAGTAGGCCAACATTCAAAAGGAAATGCAGACAACCTGCAAAAACCACAACACTGAGACATGAATGAAAACAACTTTATTGAACTGCTAGTAAAAACCAAGACATTTTAAAATCAAATCAACCTCGTTTACTCTTCTCCCTCCTCAGCCTCTCCCTCGACAGAGTCCACTCCCACTTCCTCGTAGTCCTTCTCCAGGGCCGCCAGATCCTCTCTGGCCTCAGAGAACTCCCCCTCCTCCATGCCCTCTCCCACGTACCAGTGCACAAAGGCCCGCTTGGCGTACATCAGGTCGAACTTGTGGTCCAGCCTGGCCCAGGCCTCAGCGATGGCGGTGGTGTTGCTCAGCATGCACACAGCCCTCTGCACCTTGGCCAGGTCTCCTCCAGGAACCGCGGTGGGGGGCTGGTAGTTGATGCCCACCTGCAAACCAGACCACAGATGAGGAATATTATCAATCTGAAGCGTGTCTAGGTGTGTTCTAGCTCAGTCGAAAGTGTTTAACCTACCTTGAAGCCGGTGGGACACCAGTCTACAAACTGGATGGTGCGTTTGGTCTTGATGGTGGCGATGGCAGCGTTGACGTCCTTGGGCACCACGTCGCCACGGTACAGCATGCAGCAGGCCATGTACTTCCCGTGACGAGGGTCGCACTTCACCATCTGGTTGGCAGGCTCGAAGCAGGCGTTGGTGATTTCTGCCACCGACAGCATCTCGTGGTAGGCCTTCTCAGCAGAGATGACCGGGGCGTAGGTCACCAGAGGGAAGTGGATGCGGGGGTAGGGCACCAGGTTGGTCTGGAACTCGGTCAGGTCCACGTTCAGAGCCCCGTCGAAACGCAGCGAAGCGGTGATGGAGGAGACGATCTGTCCAATCAGGCGATTCAGGTTTGTGTAGGTGGGTCGCTCGATGTCCAGATTGCGGCGGCAGATGTCGTAGATGGCCTCGTTGTCCACCAAGAAGGAACAGTCAGAGTGCTCCAGGGTGGTGTGGGTGGTCAGGATCGAGTTATAGGGCTCCACAACAGCTGTGGAAACCTTAAATCACATATTATCACAATGTGTCCACAAACATTGAATTGCTGAAGAAAATACAACACAAATGCAAGACTACCATCTTACCTGAGGAGCAGGGTAAATGGCAAACTCCAGCTTGCTTTTCTTGCCATAGTCTACAGACAGGCGCTCCATCAGCAGAGAGGCAAAGCCGGATCCAGTTCCTCCACCAAAGCTGTGGAAGATCAGAAACCCCTGCAGCCCCGTGCACTGGTCCGACTGGAGAAACAAACCAGCAATGAAGTCAAATAAATAACACGACAAATCTGCACTTGATTTATTCAAGCACAATGTCGATCCGTTGATTAGACCGTTACTTACCAGTTTGCGGACTCGGTCCAGCACCAGATCAACGATCTCTTTCCCGATGGTGTAGTGGCCACGCGCGTAATTGTTAGCGGCATCCTCCTTGCCTGTGATCAGCTGCTCGGGGTGGAACAACTGTCTGTAAGTCCCCGTTCGGACCTCATCTGTTAATAAATCAAGATATTAATAACAAGTACTCGACGCCTTATGTTAACCGTCTTTAGCTAAATTGGCCAAATACTACCTGTAGAGCCTGTTGGCGATTTAAAAAATCCATGGTAGACCACTTTCCTGGCTAGTAAACGTGGTTGATTGTAGCTAGCTAGCTAGCTTTGTTAGAATATGTTGGCGGTGTGACCTTACCAACAACCGTTGGTTCGAGGTCCACAAATACAGTACGGGGTACATGTTTCCCCGCTCCGGTTTCGTTGAAAAAGGTATTAAAGGAATCATCTCCTCCACCGATTGTCTTGTCGCTGGGCATTTGGCCATCTGGCTGGATACCATGCTCCAAACAGTAGAGCTCCCAGCAAGCGTTTCCGATCTGAACTCCGGCCTGGCCGACGTGAATGGAAATGCACTCGCGCTAGATGGACAAGAATGAAAATAGACGCGTATTTAGTCTGAAATGTGCATTAATTACCATGTTGACTTAACCTTTTTGTATTTTATTCGTTTTTGCTTTTAGTTGACGTCTTTTGACTTAATGAGAGCGAACGCAACCAATCAATAAATTGATACAGTAGCTAGCTCTAGCAAACTAGCTAGCTCTAGCTAGCTAATCTTAGCTACCTTTGGTCATATTATCAAAGTGTTCCAAATCTTCCCCATTATGACTTACCATTTTGATGAAGTTTCAATACAAAAATATAAGTAATGAGAAAGAAAAGAACGTTTCTGTTGACTACTTAGCTAACTTTAACGGTCTAAATGACTGGCTTGTCGCTGTTACTTGCAACGGTTAACTGCCAAAATCTTTGAAAAAATACGCATTCCCGTTTAAATAGCAAGTTTAAAGGTGGACCCTCCCCTTTGTATGTTAATTGGCTATACGTTATGAAGACACCTGTCAATCAACATTTATTCATTGGTCATTGGTTTATGACACGATTTCAAAATGTTTACGTCAACGGTTGTACTTACGCTCAAGTTGTGTGATTGGACAAAATGAGCAGCGACTTGTTATTTTTAAGTAAATAATCTCTCGCATCAGACAACAAAAAAATTAGGACCCATTATTGTTTTCCACAAGCAGAACAAGTAACATAGTACAATTTGATTTACAATTCAAAGGTTACATCTGACATACAAATAAAACATAACATATGATTCTGTACACAAACAATATTATTAAAATACCTACATTTCTGGAAAACCAAGGTAAAAAAATCCCCATTTTATCATAGCTCTCACTCCTATTTCATATTCGCTGAACAATTACAGCCTATTTACATTAGACTGATTAAATCTATATTGTCAGTCAGCTATGCCTGCCCCATAGGTAATGCCTTCTTTCAGTTGTTGCTGGTGTTGTTTAACCTTTTTTAAGGTGTCAATGGACTTTCGCTTACGTCTTTGACTTTCGCTTGAAGCAGTGTCAGCACGTGCAATGCGCTGCTCATCTTCCCACTGAATGACCTGTAGTGACACTACACTACTCTCAAGCCACAGCTTATCCATAACAGCTGAAAGGGCAGTGGCACCCTCATTGAAAGTTGCTACAGCCATACCAGCTGCAGCTTGTCCCTTACCCACAAAGACAGTTTTAGGACATCTTGACCATATGACAGAGTTTAGACACTCGTTGGCATTTTGTGTTTTGCCATGCTGCATCCTCTTCAGGAGGTAGTCATTGGACATTCTGTGGTACACAGGCAGCAATTGTTTTCCTATCTCTTTGTTGAGAAATGAATGTGCGGTATGTATTGTGTGGCTTCCTATGGGATCCTCACCCTTTTCCATAGCCTGCAAATACCAGCACCATGATGGACAGCATCTTGTGTGAAATGGGGTTTCATCTGTGGACATGGAGTGTAGTAGACCAGCCCAGATAGCATTCTTCATGCCATCTACATCACCCAGGTTGTTAACGATGGCACCCCTGTAATAGTTCTGTAAAGTTTTACACTTGTGTGCTGTCAGTTTCCCCACACCTTTACCCCCTAGACGTTTCTCTGCACTGAGTTTGCGTAGTGCAGTCCCCATACGTTTATGTGCATGATTGATGCACTCTAGCTTTGTGATCTCCACACCTGCATAGGGATCTAGACCAACGACCGCATTGTACGCAGTGCTATCACCATCTGACAACATCTCAGTGTACCTGAAGTGATGGCGAGTCAAGGACCTGGCCCACATTCGTTTAGCAGACTCTTGCTCCATGGCTTTGCTAGAACCGCAAAAATTCTTTGCACAGTCAGAGGCATGCAGTTCTTGCCACCCCAAGAGCTGCTCCTCAGAGATTTCATTGTCTCTATGTTGTCCCTCCTTCAATACACAGGCATGGCAGTACAATGACAAGACTTCATAGTCTATCACCAGTCCAGTCAAAATGTCAATGCAGACCCCTATTCCGTAATTGGAAGTAAAACCTCTTTTCTGCCATGTACCATCAAAAGACACCTGGATGTTCATTACAGCTTCCTTGTCTTCCTTCAGGAGTTCTGCTACATCTGGATCGATGTCTGCATATGCTGCTCTGATCTGATCTGCTGCACTGTCCAGAGACTCCAACCCCCGCTCAACCTCAGCAACTAGACATGCATAACACTACAATCAGTATTGTTTGCAGTTTGTCTGTTTGCAATCTTATGAGCAGTTTGTTATATTGCTACGGGTATATTTATATGAAGTAACATTTGAAAGGCTACCATCCCCTAATAACTCTTCTTACTCTACACAGAAATGTAACTAAAATAAAACATTGTGATTTAAACGTTAACTAGCTGACAATGAGACATTTCTATTTTGGTATTTACCTGTCACTTTTTTGTCATGTCTCTGGTACGACTTCAACTGCATGGAGGGGATTCCTAGTACTTTGCTGATTTTCTTTAGAGCTCTATAACCTAGAGCTCATGAGCTAAAAGCACCATTCTCACATTGATGTCAAATGCAACATCTCCTCTTGTGCTGTCTTGCAGACGTGTGGAGGTGTAAACACTTTTTCTGTACCTATCACCTTCCTGGCAATGGGTACACTGAAGCATGACAGAACTACAAAACCCTTGGTTTGCAGAATCAATCGTCACTTGCAACCCTGTACTGTTTAGACAAGTGGGACATATGAGCTCTCTGACAAGATCGTTGATTTGGTTTAAATGAATTAAAAGCCACTGCTGGGTAGCTGGCTTGCTTTCTTCAGCATTACAGGACAGCATGACATCTTCAGTCATGTTTGTTGACATGTCAAGAAGTTTGATGCCGGGATGCGCTAGTTACGTCAGAGACTTGAGTGCTGATGGTGCTAGCGGTATCATCACAACTAACAGACGATTTGATCTTTCTCCCTGCTCTAGCCCCAACTAGCTGACCCATCTTCCTCTGACTTCTGTTTATAGATTTCTGTTTCATTGTTTCGTTAATTTATTAGATCGTATAATATGAATCTCTTGACTTCTCTCTCGTTTTCGCGGTAAATAGTTTAAAGGTCCGGAAGAAAAAACGGGTCAGCTGACACGTTCTAAACCAATCACAATGCCAGAAATGACAGGAGCCAATGAGATTTGACAGTCCGATTTGTGTTCCCTCCCTCATTGCCATGACAGCAAAGTAAATAGACAAATATGACTTGGCTAGTCAAAGGCTCGAGAGAATAAGCTTTAAAACGATATGCAATTCAACTAGGTTATTTCTTAAACTGCGGAGACAAATGGCAATAAAAGATGCTAACAGAAGCTAATTTAAGGCTTTGTTTACTTGGCGAAGGTTGTAGAAAATCATAAAAACGAAGCATTTATATTTGTTTGTTATTAAAAAGTTTACAAGTTTTAGAAGCAAAATGTCAAATAATATCAAAATTGACAAACTGAACAAAAATCCCTGTTTTGCCTGTAGTACCTGGCCTTAAATCATCATTTGGTGACTTATAGAATATATAGGTTGTCAGATTTCGTTAGTAACTATGTACAGGCCTCCAAAGCAGTAGCCTAAACTTCTTGATAAACTAGGCGAATTGTTTTCGTCAATTTGTATGGATTTTGATTGTTTTATTATATCAGGGGATTATATCATAGCTTTTGCATGTGGATAATCCAGCCATACTAAGGAACTAAATGCACCAATTGTTACCCTGATCCTAACACAGCACATACAGGGGCAAACTCACTCTCTTGGTCATACCCTGGACCTTGTCATCACAAAGGTCTTTATATATATCTATGGTCAGACCTCTATGCCAAACACGTCATTAGAAATCAATCAGTAATCGTCATTTAAGTTGAACCAGTATTATACCTTTTTAGTATGGTAATAAAACGGCCTCAGACAGTGATACTTTTTTAACTCTTGTAGGTCTACTGGCTATGAGTTTTTACAATGTACAGACTATGAGTATTGAATAGGCGACTTCATGTCAGCCACTTGTTTATATGAGTACACATTATTATTTTCGATGTTTTTATTGATCTGATGAAGATTGATATCTCAGAGTTGAAACACTGCAGATATTTCCATGAAGTAACATTTTGGAGACAGTAGAATTGTTACTGTTAAGATTGGTCGAAAGGTCTACAGAAGCTGAACATAATTGGCTGGGAACATTCCGTAGTGTCCATCTGGTCCAAATCCTCTCCACCAACCCTCATCCACCATCTCTATCCCACTGATGATGTCATCAGGGTCAAAGGTGATCTCGGAGTCATCAGCTGCATACAAGGGCAAATGTCACAATGAGAAAAATAGG
The DNA here is from genome assembly GCA_903064625.1 of Mallotus villosus. Classification (NCBI taxonomy): domain Eukaryota; kingdom Metazoa; phylum Chordata; class Actinopteri; order Osmeriformes; family Salangidae; genus Mallotus; species Mallotus villosus. The sequence goes on from CAEFZP010005698.1 coordinate 458,792, forward strand.
AGAAGTATGAACAAATAATTCACACAAATATTAGAATGGAGCCCAGGGAGGAGATAACAACTCACCAGCCTGGTAATCATAGAGGGCCCTGGCACAGGTGCCCTTTTCAATACCCGCCCCTCCTTGCTCCTCCACCTAAGACAGAGGAAAACAGTCATGTAGGGTCAGATGGCTGAGCGGTTAGGGAATCGGGCTAGTAATCAGAAGGTTGCCGGTTCGACTCCTGGCCGTGTCAAATGATGTTGTGTCCTTGGGCAAGGCATTTCACCCTACTTGCCTCGGGGGGGAATATCCCTGTAATTACTGTAAGTCGCTCTGGATAAGAGCGTCTGCTAAATGACTAAATGGAAATGTGAAGCCCCTATATGAGTGCGTGTTCTCCCCTGCCCACCTCCTCCCCTGTGGCACCGGTGAAGCTTAGAGCAGCGACAGAGAAAGTAACTTGTGTCGACTCACAGTGGATGTCATCTGGCTGACGTCCTCATGCAGTGCTCCTTCATCCCCTGTCCCAGCCACTTCCTGAGAACCACCGGGCAGATCGTCTTGACCGATGGGCCCCTCTGCAGCCAGAGAAAGAAGTATTTTTTGTGCTGGGGGGGTTCATTTACCCTAGCGACGATATGTGTGTGGGTGAGGTGAAGAGGTGAGTTGAGGAAAAAGGGGTTTGTTGTTTTGTTGCCTACCCTGAGCTGCGTCATCTGCATTGTCGTCAAAGTCATCTGACCAGTACTCCTCCTCTGTCACACACACACACACACATAATAAGTCTCATTTACAACACCATCAATGACATGTTCATGAAGGCCTTTATGGTGGCACTAAGGGTGAGAGGTTCCATTGATGTGTCAGTGTGTGACAAACCTTCAGGTTGGACAGGTGAAGCTGGTGCAAGCGAAGAAGCTAGTGGAACAGGTGATGGAGAGGGCACAGGTGAGGCAGGTGATAGGGCTGGCACGGATGAGGCAGGGAGGGCAGGTGATAGGGCTGGCACAGGTGAGGCAGGGATGGCAGGTGATAGGGCTGGCACAGGTGAGGCAGGGAGGGCAGGTGATAGGGCTGGCTCAGGTGAGGCAGGGAGGGCAGGTGATAGGGCTGGCACAGGTGAGGCAGGGAGGGCAGGTGATAGGGCTGGCTCGGGTGAGGCAGGGAGGGCAGGTGATAGGGCTGGCACAGGTGAGGCAGGGAGGGCAGGTGATAGGGCTGGCTCAGGTGAGGCAGGGAGGGCCGGTGAGGGAGTTGGCACAGGTGAGGCAGGAACAACAGGTGAAAGGGCTGGCTCGGGTGAGGCAGGGAGGGCAGGTGATGGAGTTGGCACAGGTGAGGCAGGTGATGGAGTTGGCACGGGTGAGGCAGTGTTCTCGGGGAGCAGGGGGGCAGGGGTCAGTGGTTGGGATGGCGCTTCCCTCTCAGTGGACTTCTGGGACAGGAACGGGCTCTGTAGCTTCCCTGAGATCAGCGGGGAAGAGGAGAGAGAGGCAGCAAGTTTGTCTTTCTTGTCGTTTGGCTTTCATGCGACCAACACAGGGAAAACGTGCGTGTTCATTTGAGTTGTTTTTTTACCAGGTTTAAATGTAGCCGATCCAGTGTTCAGTCCTGTACTCTGGTCTCTCTGTTTGAACACGTCTTTGGGGTTAAACGACCTCTGAGAGATCAAACTCGCAGCCTCCTATGAGTGACACAGATCAAGCCACGTGGCGTGTTACAACAGTGTGCATCGTAAGCCTCAAACACCCTCGTAACACGCTCCCCCTCCCGACGTTCAAGTAGACTCACATTGGCTTTCTGCACAGAGGCAGCGGAGTGAATCCCCCTGGCGGCCTTCTGTCCACCCTCCTGCTGCTCCTGAAAGTGGGAGGAGCTCAACTGTCAAACGCCCCACAAACAACATGGATGTCCCGGCGCGGTCCATCGTGCCTGCGAAAGGTGCAGCCTGACGCGTTCCCCCGCCAGAGTGTTCGGCAGGGGGTGAAAGGTCAACTCACCGGTTGTTGTCGCTGCTGCTCGGCAACCTCTGTTTCCTGTTGCTTTTGATAGCTCCTGTCACACACACACACAAGACACTGTCAATGTTGCACGATATTCCTCTAATATAATGTATTCCTGCTATTTCAAGATGTCCAGAGAGAGAGAGAGAGAGAGAGAGAGATAGAGAGAGAGAGAGAGAGAGAGAGAGAGAGAGAATGCATGGTTGAGTGAGGAGGGACAGACTTCTGCTGGTCGATCACAGAGGCTCTCTCCTTCGCCCTGCGGTCTCTCTGCGCCGCTTCCTGTTCGTCTCTCTCCTTTCTCTCCCTTTCCATCCTCTGCCGGTCTTCCTCTGCCCTCCTGCTGTCGTCCTGGCGACGGGCCTCCTCGTCCCTCTGAGAGAAAAATGGGATCATTTGCAAATGATCAAATGTCTTTTGAAAATATGTTAAGAAGTATTTTAATGGATTGAAATATGTCCCAAAGAAATTCTTCCACCATTCAGGAATGAGTTCCAACGTCTATCTGTTCCTATACCTGAGACTGGGCCCAGAAGTTGTCTTTGTTGGTTTTTTGGATCTCCTCCACAGCATTGGTTTTTTGATACACAGAACCCTGTTTAATGTAGGAAGTCATTAGTACTGCGTGTGTGTGTGTGTGTGTCCGTGCGTGCGTGTGTGTGTGCGCGTGCGTGCCCGTGTGTGTGGCATGTGTGTGTGTGGCATGTGTGTGCGCGTGCGTGTGTGAGTGTGTGTGCGCGTGTGTGGCATGTGTGTGTGTAGAAGAAAGAGCGCTATAGTGTGTGTTCTCACCACAGATCCTCTGGGTACATCACTGTGTTTCGAGGACTCTTTGTGAAAGTTATAATTGGCCCCCGAAGCCTTGGCTACTTTACTCATTATTGTCTCCGGATCCACATCCTCCTCTCCACGAGCGTGTATGGTCACATGGGCTCCCTGGAGGGCAGATCGTACGCAGATGATTGATTGGTTGTTTTTTATTTCCTGGTTGAGTTATTGATTAAAGCAAAGCAGGTCAAACTTACCTTTAGGAAGGAGGCCATAGAGCTCACGTGATTGGCACACTGAGCCTTCCTGGAGTCCTTAACTCCTTCACCAGTCTGAACACACACACACACACACACATGGGAAAACAAGGACACAAACCAGTTATTTGAGTTTTAACTGTACTAAGAATGTTGTTTCTGTATATGTGTGTGTGTGTGTGTGTGTGTGTGTGTTGGTTTGTGTGTTTGTGAGTGTAGTCGTGCATGCGTGCTGCTCACCCAGTTTATGAAGACACATTTGGGCAGGCTGGAGTTGGGGGCCTGGACCTTACAGAAGGCATACATCACTTTCCCACTGCTCAGCTCCTCCACCATCTCCTCCAGTCCACCAGCTATACATGCATACACACAGATCATACAGATACGTTCAGAATACAGTACTCAGGATGTGATTATTTACATGATTTTCTTTTTCAGGTACTAATGAATAATAATAATCACACATGCCTCCCTTATCTGCCAAACGAATGTCGTTGCTGTTTCCTTCGTAGGTGAACAGAGCCCTGTGAACACACAACCACACAGGTATGCGGATAGACACGACCTTCTTTTATACTCTGAGACAATGCCTTTGACAAGACCTATTATATGTAGTTGGTCGGCCCGTTTCAAAATGACACGACGAGCAGTTACGTCTTGAATTCTGTGATTTAGACCACAATAAAAAAGGAAAGAAAACGAGTAGCTCAATTTCGTTTTTGTGAATAATCTGTGCGTAAAATCAACGTTTGTAACGCTCCTCTTACCAGTTTGTGTCCAACTTCGAGTCCACCACTTCTTTATACGCGTCCATAAGTGCCGCGCCGTTTTTACTCAAATTTACTGCCATTCTGTGAGCTTGACCCTCGCAGTCAACAGAAACTCTTGAAGAAAGTGTAATTCCACTTCAACACTATCCCTACGAATAGTATTTCAGACTACAAGGCTCTTGATCCGACAGGTTTATAAACGGTAGAACCAGAACGAGGACAAAACCAACTAATTATAAGGAATTGATTCCATCTTCGAAGCACGAGTCATTGTCAACCAGCTACCTACTGATTATTTGTGTGTCAGTATTGATTGTGTGAGATTTCGAGAACAGGTTGCCCTCTGCAGTGATGTGGAAACCAGTTGGTTTAGAAGTCACAACCTGAACGTCTACATTCTTAGTGGGTGCACCTTCTCATGTAGGCTCAACTCCAACCATACATATTTAACAGACTGAAGATATTAATGACTGTAGAACAAAAGGTGTTAAGAAGAGATGGGACAAGGTCTAAAGTGTAGTAGACTAGGCCAGGCCTGCACCCTGCATGTAATACTGAGGTCGGAACACTATTGGATGAACCTCTTATTCCAAAATAATTGTCATTAATATGGAGTTTGTTCCTACTTAGTTTATATAACTGCCTTCACTAACCTGGGAATGCTTTTCTAATGAAGGTTGATGCAGGATTTGCTTTCCTTCAGTCACAAGAGCATTAGGGATACTAGGGCACCGATGCTGGGTGATTATGTAGATGGTGTTAGAATTGATCCCAAACCTGGGGGGGGAAATGCCCTAAACATGTCTTTTCAATGTATGATCTCTAATGTTTTTGATGGTGTTTATAGGTCTGAGGTCAACGTGAGTTCATGCTCACTTTGTGCATGGCGGCGATAACAAGCTGAAACAGGAAAAGGCCTTGCCCAATTTGTTGCCACAAAGTTTGAAGCACATCATTGTCTAGAATGACATTTAATACTTTAGCATTGAATTTCCACCAAGAGAACTTACGGCTATTGGCCCCATTGATGATTGGTTGGTTAAAGTGAGGTGAGGCCAACTGCAGTGTCATGGCCATGGTTTTGGAAGGGGAAGCTGATACTGTATCTGAACAAAATGTCAGCCTTCTGGACACTGGCCATTCATTTGATAATACATCTGGACACATTGTCAGCCTTTTGGACACTAGACATTTATTTCATCATCAAAATATTCAGAGACCACTGCACCTTTTGCTTTCCTTTCCAAAAACGTTGGGAAAGAAAGTAATGTGATGATCAGATGTCCAGATACTTGGGGCCACATATTGTAATTGAGAGCAATACTGAAGTTCCCCAGCAGGTGTCTCGGTCGAGCCAACAAACAAAACAACCAATGGGATTAGTCAAACATTCTCGTGAGAGTTCTCCTTGTTGTGTGTAAAAACCTAGTAATCCGATACATTCACATTTAGTTTCACTGAGATCGCGAGATCGGGGTGGTTATCCTGCGAGTACATTCTTGTAAAGCCTAAAACGCTCTTAAATACTTCAAGCCTAAAATATCGGTGAATTCAAGGTCTTTGTGTGTGTTAGTTAGTCTTGTGCATGTATGTGTGTATTTCAAACCTAACCAAAGCATGATGTATTTACCAACACAATAGAAAGTTCATCCCTTTCTGAAAGGTCACCGAGTTGCTTAAAGGGATGTCAATGATAGGCGCAAGTGTGTGCTTGTGTGTGTGTGTATGTGTGTGTATTTACATGTGCATGGGTGTGAAGTTCTAGAATTTCTCTCCTGATTGGGACGCTGACACCCTCCCTGGCACACATGATACTGGAGACCAGCCTTCCCCCCGGGCTGCTGTTTGGTGCATGTATGTGTGTGTGTGTGTGTGTGTTTGCTATGTTGTCTTATTTCAAATGTGTTTGTACACAAGTGTAAACATGTTCCCCTCCCCCACAAACGAACACACACACTTCACACACACACACACTCACTCACACTCATACATTAGCATGTGTGGAGGCCAGATGAGTCTATAAGTAAATGAATAGGGTGATTGATAGACCACAGCTCAAGAGCAAACTATCCCCTGGTGCTTCTCATTAACCCCCGCCCTCCCACCCGCAATCCTACCCCCCCTCCCTCCCTCCCACCCCCCACCCCCCCACACACACAAATGTACCCCCCCCCCAACCAAAAACGTGCCCCTCCCCCACCCCAGAGTCCCTCCGTTCTTGTGTCCGTACTCTTGTCTATCTGAATGACTCCCTCCTTATCTGCCTCCGACCCCGCACCCCCCCCTTAACAAACCTCCTTGCTCCATCCTCATTAGGGTCCATTAACATTCCCTCCCCCCCCGCCTCCATTCTTCTCTGTCCCCGCTGGTCAGCCGCACACCTCCCGACCAACCAGAGCAGAGAGCTTTGTGGCCCTGCAGGCATGAGAGAACTGCTGGTGGATCACCGATGCAGCACCTGATAGACTTCGACTTCCTCGACGGAGCACCAGTAGCACAGCTGTCCCTCTCGGTGCCGTTGTCCCATGGAGAAAGCTTTATCGGAAACATAACCCACTTAAGGCCCCCACACACACGAAACAAAACCACACAGACGTAGAGATTGACCAGATAGTGGTTTCCGAGTGGGGGGACAGGAACGTTTTTTTACCCACAAATGTCTAGTTACACATTTAACACGCGTAATATACATCGAACACACATTCTCCAATTTTTGGATCACTTACTCACTCTTACGCACACACGCTCGATTACGCGCACACACAGGACCACTGCTCACACATACGAGTCCATTGTGAGCATGCAGGTTCCCCATGGAGAGCAACATGGTAGCAATTAGAGTGCTCCACCTCCTTTCTCTCCCACTCCCTCTTGTTCTGTCCCCGTTCCCTCCATAAATGTGTGATGCTGCTGTTAGCGAGCTCCCTCCAGCTGTCACTCTATAAAAGTCTCATCCTCGTCTTGCCCTCTTTCTGTTACAACACACACACACACACTCACACACACACACACACACACACACACACACACACACACTAAACATACACTTAGTTTCCTTTGGAACAAAAGAGGGATTTCCTCCCCACTGATACAGTCGTATGCAAAAGTTTAGGCACCCCTCTGAGGCTGCATGATAATTTCCTGTCTTCACCAAAAAAGATCAATATAATATTGTAATATTACTTTTCTAGTTAACACTGAGTGCTGGGGTGTTTTCCAGACAAAGATATTTGGTGTAGCAGTATTTAGTTGTGTGAAATTAAATCAAATGTGAAAAAAAGGCTGTGCAAAAGTTTGGGCACCCTTATCATTTATTTGATTTGAATACCTCTGCCTACTAAATGCTGATTAACTGCAACACATAGTTAGTCTGATTAACTCGTTAAGCCTTCAATTACATAAAAAGGTGCATTCAATCATTAGAAAGGGTATTTAAGTTAGCCAATTGCAAGTTTTGCTTCTCTTTGATTCTCCTCTGAACAGTGGCAAAATGGGGGCATCAAAACAGCTATCAAATGATCTAAAAACAAAGATTGTTCAGCAGTATGGTTTAGGGGAAGGCTACAAAAAGTTATCCCGGAGGTTTCAGCTATCAGTTTCCACTGTGAGGAATGTCATTAGGAAATGGAAGGCAACAGGCACAGTTCTTGTTAAGGCCAGAAGTGGCAGGCCAGGAAAAATAACAAAGAGGCAAAGGCGAAGAATGGTCAGAATGGTCAAGGACAACCCTCAGATCACCTCCAAAGAGCTGCAAGGTCATCTTGCTGCAGATGGTGTCACTGTGCATTGCTCGACCATTCAGCGCACATTGCACAGAGAACAGCTGTATGGGAGAGTGATGCGGAAGAAGCCTTTTCTGCACACGCGCCACAAAAAGGCTCGCTTGAGGTTTGCCAAACTACATTTGAACAAGCCAGGCTCATTTTGGAACAAAGTACTGTGGACTGATGAGACAAAGATGGAGTTATTCGGTCACAACAAGAGGCGTTACGCATGGAGGCAAAAGAACACAGCATTCCTAGAAAAACACTTGCTGCCCACAGTAAAATTTGGTGGGGGGTCCGTCATGCTGTGGGGCTGTGTGGCTAGTGCAGGAACTGGGAATCTAGTTAAAGTTGAAGGTCGTATGGATTCAACTCAGTACCAGCAAATTCTGGACAATAATGTTCAAGAATCTGTAACAAAGCTGAAGTTACGGCGCAGTTGGGTGTTCCAGCAGGACAACGACCCGAAACATTGCTCCAAATCCACTAAGGCATTTATGCAGAGGAACAACTACAATGTTTTGGAATGGCCATCCCAGTCCCCAGACTTGAATATAATTGAAAATCTATGGGGTGACTTGAAGCGGGCTGTCCACGCTAGGCACCCATCAAACCTTACTCAACTGGAGATGTATTGTAAGGAAGAATGGTCCAAATTACCTCAATCCAGAATCCAGACACTCATCAGAGGATATAAAAAGCGTCTAGAAGCTGTTATTTTTGCAAAAGGAGGCTCTACTAAATATTAATGTGATTTTTCTGTCGGGGTGCCCAAATTTATGCAAGTGTCTAATTCTCTTATGATGCGTATGGCATATTTTCTGTTTATCAAATAAACCTTATTTCACGGCTAAAATATCACTGTCCATGACGTATGTGTATATATATGACAAAGACGTTCCTCATCCAAACGCCCAACATTTTATAGATGAAAGTAATGGAGATTATCAGGGGTGCCCAAACTTTTGCATACGACTGTACACTCGCAAACTACTCACACAGTTGGAGTATTTCCACACTCGGAACACACACACACACACACACACATCATGTCATCAGCTGAAAGTCCCACAATCATTCTGTTTCTGGCTCTTGGGATGGCGGAGCGTTAAAGGAGGGCGGGGGGGAGAATTGGGGTTTGGGGGGGACGGACGGACGGGGGAGACTGGAGGGCAGGAGGCAGCTCCGTTTACACACACCCCGCCCCCCCCTTTCCCAAAGATGTGCAAAACTTGTGGGCGGAAGAGGCCCTTCAGAAACTGGCCTCATTCCAAACACTGTACCCTATCAAATACTAATCCCCCTCCCACTGACATACAGCTGCAGGTTTTTCTGCGTCCGTGTGTGTCTCTCTCTCTCCCACGTCAACTGACTTTAACAGGTATGTGTGTGTGTGTGTGTGCGGAGACGGTTATGGCGGATATCGGAACAACGTCTTCAGAGAGGAGAACGTTTCGTAACAGAGTCACACGCCACTCCGCCTGAGAGCTCGCTGATTCGGGGGGTCTGGAGCCCCCTTCCCCTCTCACTTTATGGCAGAAATGAAGCCGGATGTGGTGAAATACATTTTCCTACTTTCCCCCAGTGGATTCAAGACTCCATATGTACTCTGTGCCCCCCCTCTCTCTCTCTCTCTCTCTCTCTCTCTCCCTCCCTCTCCCTCCTCCCCTTTGCTGACTCAGCCAGGGCAAGACTGAACCCTTCTCTCCGTTCTGCTAAATAGAGACCTGTTGTCCGGCAGTCTGCTGGGTGACATTCTGGTATGCAGGCAGTTTTAAGTAGTAAACTGAACAAATCCTCGATGATTGAAAGGGTCAAATCACTAGCAGGCTTTGAGCTGGATAAACCTGTGTAGCACTAACAACTTACATAGGCACACACACACACACACACACACCGTGTGTGCCAGCTTGAGTTGGCTTCGGTGAATTTGAAGATTTATATGTCATTCTGTGGTCAAATAAACCTATGAGGCCAGAAGTACAAAAAGACACTGTCATCTAGACAGACGTTGACTGGCGGACAAAGGCAAGGCTCTTCCCTCAAAGTCTCGGAGCCCCAGGGCTACAAAGAGAAGGAGGGCAGGAGAGAAGGAGAGAGACAGAGGGAGAGAGAGAGAAAGCGCTTGAGGGACAGTGAGTGGAGGAGAGAGCGAGAGAGAGAGAGAGAGAGAGAGAGAGAGAGAGAGAGAGAGAGAGAGAGAGAAAACAGAGGGAGAGAGGGGGTGGGGAAGTCTGGGAGATGTCAGAGCTGATAACAAACCAAAGGCTCTGGTTACAGCCACCCAGCCACCAACAAAAATACACACACACACACACACACACACATTGTCTGCACAAAGCACTTTCATGGAATTTTTACACTTGGAATTCCAACAGCGTCAAACTGTTGAGCCAGTGAATCAGGAGGGATGACAGAAACAGTGTCCTGGACTCTGACATTGGCAGAAGAGACAGACCATAGACACAGAGACGTATGAGAGAGAGACAATGTTCGTATACCATGCTGATTCTGCAGTGATGCAAGGCAATGTTGTGTTAAAACAAATATAGGTTCAGGCAAAATTATGATTTTTTTTTCTTACACCCTAAATCTCATGACATTGTGTTCCGGATAATCCGTGGGAGGCTTTTGGTTTATCGGGAACAAGAATCTGAGCTTTATCGGCTATGTCGATTTCTGTGGCAGAAGATTGCATATCCATGCAGCATAAATACAATCATATGATTCCATAACATCAATGGTTTATTCCATTCAGTATTAAATTGAATAAATGAAGTATCTCCTTGTTCTCTCTCCTCATTCTCTCTCTCTTTTACATTATTCTACCTCTCTTTCTCCTTTCCAACACCCCCCCTCTCTCTCCTACTTGGGTCTGTTCTAAATGTTAAGATCTGTGTACCCATACTGATGACCTTAACATGTGTTGCACATTCATGGTTATTCCAGCTGGTCATGTATGTGGCCCCTAACTAACCCCATAGCGTGTTCTATGTCTAGAACATGTGACAGCTGCAAACTCGTGAAGTTAGATGATTTGATGCTATCTCAAGTTAGTTTAGTATGGTCAAGAAGACCATACACGATATGTCCAATGTTTGGATTACATAGATTTAAATCAAATAGGTCATGGTCCTATACAAGATTAATGTTTCTTCTAGTGCATATATCTAACAATCTGACTACTCTACTCGTTTTTCGTCTTCTATTTATCTATCAGCGCAAGGAACAACTCCAAACTCGTAGTTGGACGGCCTTATTCAATCTGGGCCAAGAAGGCTGGTTTTGAACGGCACCCTAGAAACTGAAAGAGGGGTCGTTTTTCCGCCCAAACACCTCCCCCTTCCTTCCCTTGTCTCCCTTGGAGTCTGGGGTTAAATCGTTGCCATTGCTTACTGTTCTATGATCAGTTGGACATTTTCCCTGAACATTGGTGAGGTTTGAGTTTTGGATGTTTAAACAGATCCTGGATCTGCCCAGGGCCATTCGATTCTAGTCTCCTCCCCCTCGCCTCTCCCGACGGCCTGGCTTTTCCTTCCACTCCACTTCAGAAACGCCAAGCGGCCCTACGTTCCCACGCCTCTGTACAACAACCAACAAGCATTTTGTCTTGAATCAGCAAGGATTTTAATATGCGGAAACGACCTCTTTAAATGCCGTCAATGGACGTTACACATCGTGCAAATTGGATAATCGTCGGGAAATAAGTAAATAGCACTGCCGACTGCGGATCTGACATATTTCCTCTGGAACACAGCTCAGAAACTTTTTTGTGGCGCGTGTACAGCGCTCGCTACAGGCGTCAATAGCTTACTGCTTTCTTTGTCATTTGTCTTTTTCTCTCGATTTTTCTATCGTTGGTAACGTTGCAAGTTTAGCAAAAATATTTGCACATATGGATTTTACTATCTGGATGTGTGTGGTTTTTTAATCTAAGTGACTTGCAGTTTCTACTTTTTCCTGTCTGGAGAGACGCGACAAGAAGGAAGACGAGCGCCCACCCTCAGGAATTTGAGCAAGCAAGAAAATGAACGTGCATTGAATGTTGGCTGGCGACTTTACACAGAAATTAGCCAGTTGAAAAGCTAGCAAGCTTACTTAAATTTTAATTGAGTTCACATTGTAGCTGGGTTTAAAGTAGGATAGGATATGCTGGCTTTCTAATCGGATTCAATAGATGCGTTTGTCTAAACGGAGACAGTAGCTAGCTAGCAACAACAACAACATAGTTTGTTACACAAATTTCAACATGCCGCAGTTGAACGGTGGAGGAGGGGACGACTTGGGAGCGAACGACGAGTTGATATCTTTCAAAGACGAAGGGGAGCAGGAAGAGAAGATCTCGCAAAATGTTTCTGCCGAACGGGATCTAGACGACGTCAAGTCCTCTCTGGTCAACGAATCCGAAAACAACAGCAGTTCCTCCGACTCTGAGGTAGGCAAGCTAACTTAGTAGCATAGCTAGCTAACACTAGCTTCAAGGCAGCTAGCTAAAACATTTAGCCAGCCGACGACGTAGCAAGCTAGCTAGTTTAGCCCGCTGCAGTGTTATTTGCTACCTACTCAAGTAGTAAAATAATCAACTCAACTTAGCGATCAATTAAGTTTGTGAGACGGACATCATGTGATTGCCTTTGTTTTCCTCTCAATGTGTATCTACAGGCTGACAGACGTCCCCGGCCCAGACCAGACTTTGAAAGTTATGTCCGACAGAGAGAGTTCTTTGCCGAAGGTAAAACTCCATCTCCGTAGAACCCTCGAGTTGATATTACAGCAATGAAATAACCTCTCCTATTTGTAGTGAGTCAATCCTGCACTTCCTATTAAGAATTCAGCCACACACCATGACCATGTTCCTGTATTGTTTCCTGTCAGCCTTGAGGAGACAGCAGGACGGAGGGTTGTTCAAGCCTTCGCCATATGCTGGTTATCCATTCCTGATGATCCCAGACCTCGCTAACCTCAGTAACCTTGGTAACCCTTACCTTACCAATGGAGCCCTTTCTCCCGGAGCCAGGACGGTGAGTCATCATCACTCACACACATTCTCAAATGTGCACTTACACTCGCAAACAAGTGTGTGTGTGTGTGTGTGTGTGTAATGTTACTCCACTACCACTGTTTTTGGAGTTAGGATACCTGACTTTTAGTCACCGATACTATGCTTTGTGATTCTGGGTGGGTGAGTTAAGCCGATATGAGATATTTGCCCGTAGGGGGGGGAAATAAGCCTAAGCAAGTGCTCCTAAACTTCGGCACACACTCTCACACACCAGTGACAGACGAGACGGACGGCACGGATGGCTTTTAGCCTGGGTTGCTGCTGGTGTTTATTGTGTGCAGCCATGCATTGACACGTTGGTACTTTCAGAACGCGCAGGCTTTTGTGTGGTGTCTGTGTGTCCTGGCGTTAGCGTTAGTCATTCTAAAGAGCTGCCTCTCCTCTCTGGTATGACTGAGGACACTGTGCCCGGCCCGGTCTGGGCGCACTGTGTCCTCTCGCACCGTCTATGAAAGTGGCCTATTGTGAGTCTGCGAGGCCGACATGTTGTACGCGTGTGAATGAGTGCGCTCGACCTGTTGTGATAACACAATGCGCGCTGGTGCGGCACCAGACAGGCCCTGACACGGCCCCCCCCTTGTTAAAGCCTGGCTGCTGCAGGAATGTGACCGTCTACTATTTCAATCGTCGCCACCTCATCACCACCGAGTTACAGTTTCAACCCGTGTGTGTTAGCCTAGCGCGGGGGGGCTAGCGACAACGGTGGGTTTGCACCCAGAGTTCCACAGAGGGGATTACGACGGCGCTTGTGTTTCCTAAGTCTAACCCCTTCTTCATGCCCCTGCCTTGGGGTGGGCAGTGTCTGAGCGGGTCAGGTGAATTATGGACGGATTTGGTGCTGTTGTTTGGAATGTTTGACATAGTTTGCCAACGGTGGTCTCGGCGCTAATGTCAGTGATATCCTTTAGCAAGTCCTGCTTTTGGTGGATTTACTCGCTGCTTTGTAATGCAGGGCAGTGGTGCTAAAGCCCCTTGCACACACACACACACACACACACACACACACACACACACACACACACACACACACAGAGAGAGACGCACACACCTGCATTCCTGTGTGTTCCCCTCCTGGTGTGTTCATGGGTCATTGTTGTCGTTAGCAGGGGGTGAATGGTCCTAATGCAAGTCTCCACAGGGGAGCATTACACCTCATTATACTAACACACAGTTACACACACACACCGTCCGACGGGACACCCAGACTGATGTACGACACACACACACACACACACACACACGCAGTATCAGGTGTTTGCTCGTAACATCCCCGCATCTCACCTATCTCCCGTCCTGGCTGTGTGTGTTCAGCCCACATGGGTGCGGAGGGAACGGCACATGTTGACTTTAGTCAGAGCAGAGTGGGTTGATACTCCAACACCCACATCCCTCCCATTCTCCGCCGGCCCCCCCCTCCCCCCCCCCACACTCACCCCACCCCCTTCGCCAGCCCTCCTCACCCTTCCTCCTCCAGACTTCTCAGGGCACAATGGAAACTCTGTGTACTTTTCAGCCCTGTCAGAAGGATGGCGTTTAAAAAAAAAGAAAAAGAAAAAAAGAAAAAGAAACGTGTGTGTGTGCGTGGCGCGCCCGTACGTCTGAGAGGAAGGTAAACATGCTAACGCTAGCCGGGAGCTAGCTGACCCATAACACGGCCCTGTTTACTGTACTCATCTGCCCCTGCTTGCGGAACGTACACACAGCCTGCGCCAGGCTGTCTCGGAGCCGCCGCGCCCACCGCCTCCCCGTAGTCGTCCAACCTCGCACGTCCCGGACACATCTGGGGGGCGTGTGCGGGCACACATGAGTGCGCGTGTGCGGGCACACGTCGTTAACAAAGTAGAGTTTGTTAAAAGTGTTTTCGGACAGAGAGGGGGGGGGGAAAGTCCAGGAGTCTGAGACGGCCCCTCCACACACACACCTGGGTGTCACCCTTGAGCAGCGCTGAATAGCAGGGTGGAGAGATGGGAAGAGATAAAACAACAAAAAAATGCTGTATCAACCATGACAAAGAGAGTTCCTCCCTCTCTCTCTCTCTCTCTCTCTCTCTCTCTCTCTCTCTTCTCCCTCCTCTCGCCCTCCTTCTCTCTCTCCTCTCTCTCGCCCTCCTTCTCTCTGTCTCTCTCTCTCTGTCTGTCTCTCTGTCGGTCTCTCTGTCTCTCTCTCTCTCCCTGCCTCTCTCTCTCTCTATGGGTCTCTCTCTCTCTGTCTCTCTCCGTCTCTCTAAAGAAGGTAGGTAGTGTTGACAGGCCTCCCTCCTGTGCTGTGTAAAGGTCTCCTTGTTTGTTTAGTTTAAGTGAGACTCCCCTGGCAGCAGGAGCATTCCTCCATGACCGTGTTTGCTCCTCATTGTCTTCCAGGTCTTAAAATACCGGGACAGAAGCTTGTCAAAAGCAACAACCTTTACACACGCTTCACCCCACACACACACACACACGCCCGCGCACTTGCCGCTCGTTTACACACACACACATTTTTTTGCACACGCATGTTCACATCGCCGCCCCGGGGTTGCTAACCGAACCCGACGTATTCCTTCCCGGATCAACCTGCTATCTAGTTACCGATAAGAGAGAACGCCCTACAGCAGCCCTGCACACTTTGTCTGAGACGCCAGGCTTAGCGGCTTTGCCCAGACGCCCCACGCCTACTATCTCCCGGGTTTGATTCCCCCCCCTCGCATGGCCTCCATCAATATCGTCCCAAAACCCCCCCAGAACAGACGTCTCTCCTGCCCGTGTCCCTGCCCAGGACATGGGGGAGCTCCCTGGGCCCGCCGGGGGCTGTCGGTGTGCCCGCTGCTCCGGGGAGGAAGGATAAGCGAGATGGGACAAAGGGATAAGGCCCCGTGGGTGTGCTCGTCATGCGAGCCTACAGCAAGTACAGGGACATCCCCGAGGCAAATAAGGTGAAGTGCCTGGCCCCAAGGACGCGACATCATTTCGCTCGCCCGGGAATCGAACCGGCAACCTTCCGACGACCGGCCCGATTCCCTAACCGCTCAGCCATCGGCGCACGTGTCTTTGCCCTGCGCCTGCGCGCGCAGCCACTTTTGTGAGACACATCTCGGGGCTTCTCTTCCCTTTTCAAAACCCCGATCCTCGTCCCAGAGTGGAGGCCGATCCCAACTCCCCGCGCGCCAGCGCAGGCCCCCGACTGGATGAGTTGTGTGTGTATTTTGGTGTTTTTTAAGAGGCTGTAACTTTTGCTTCCAGCGCCAGCCGTACAGTGACCTCATACCTCACGCAGTAATAAACCCTGATTGTGCAAGGGTGAAGCGTGTGTGTGTGTGTGTGTGAGTGTGTGTGTGCGTGCGTGTTCATCATTCTGGTATTTCTAACAGCTGGTTTCAGTTAGAGCTCACAGCCAGAGCTTCCTGGGGCCTCGGGATGGGGGTGTGTGTGTGTGTGTGTGTGAGTAAAGTGTGTTTAAACAGGATAGTGTGTGTGTGTGTGTGTGTGTGTTGCTGGGTAGAAGTTGGTGTGTATATGTCTGAGGGGGTCATGGGGGTGGGGGATGGGGGGAGGGTGCAGAGCTTTAGAGAAAGAGGGGCCTGATGAATTGGTGGGAAAGAGTGTGTAGGAGGAGGCCAGTAATGTAAAGGCTCCAGGTGCGGTGTGTGTGTGTGTGTGTGTCACACGCTGTGTGTGTGTAGCAGGACAGAACGAGTGTGTGTGTGTCTGTGTGTAAGGCGTTTGTAGAGAAAGACACACACACACAAAGGAAAAGATGGAGACACTACGAGCAGAAGACAACAGCAAAGTGTGTGTTTCCAGGAAGGCTGGAGCACACAGTGGAGGACCTGTGACGATGTCAGCTGGACCGAGGCCAAGCTGGATCACACCAGTCTGCTGATCTGTTATCTGTTCAGCGGAGGGTCATGACCAGGGAGGGTTATGTAGTGTTGTGTAGGGTTATGACCAGGGTTATGTAGTGTAGGGTTATAACCAGGGTTATGTAGAGTAGTGTAGGGCTAGGACCAGGGTTATGTAGAGTAGGGTTATAACCAGAGTTATATAGAGTAGTGTAGGGCTAGGACCAGTGTTATTTAGAGTAGGGTTATAACCAGGGTTATATAGAGTAGTGTAGGGCTAGGACCAGTGTTATGTAGAGTAGGGTTATAACCAGAGTTATATAGAGTAGTGTAGGGCTAGGACCAGTGTTATTTAGAGTAGGGTTATAACCAGGGTTATGTAGAGTAGTGTAGGGCTAGGACCAGGGTAATGTAGGGTTATAACCAGGGTTATGTAGTGTAGTGTGTGTGTTAACAACGCAATGCACAGCCCTCTAAAGCAGAGTGAAGATGCTATAATGTAGAGACCCTCCAGTCTACCCCCATTGCCCCCCCATGCCAGGGTGTGCCTGCTGGGTGGCAGGAGGGGGCGAAGGGGTTGGGGTTAGGTGAAGTTAACAATCCTCATGATGAACACTTTCTCTCTACTGGCTCCATCTGGCCTGGAGAGAAAGGGCGGGAGGAGGGAGGGGTGGAGGTGTAATGGAGAAGGAGGGAGGTGAGGCGAAGGAGGGAGGGAAAAGGGTGAGGAAAATGGAGGGAGAGAGGGTCAGGAGAAAGAGGGAGATAAGGGTGAGGAGAAGGAGGGATAGAGGGTGAGGAGTAGAGGGTAGGGATAGCGGTGTTAGAGGCTTCTGTCATTGTGGCTCTATGTTCATCGTCTGCTTAGCGCTTTTTGCTTCAGCTTACTTGCCCGTCTTTTTGCGTCCTGTGTCTTTCCTTCTTGCGTCGCCGGGCGTTCTCCTTTTCGTCGTCGGCTCTGCTCGGGTTCTGCGCCTGCGATGCGGCTCTCGGTTGCGTGCGGCGTTTGCTCTGCGGTTGAGTGCGCCTGCGTGTTCTCGCTTTGCGTCTCCTGCGGGTGCGGTCTCTCGGGTTCTCTCCGTGATGGGAGGGACAGAGGGTGGTAGGAGGAGGCGGGACGGAGGGTGAGGTGAATGAGGGTGCGCGGAGGTGTGAGGAGATGACGATCAGCAGTTGCAGCTGCATCCCTATTTTCCCCCACAGTTTCCCTCTCTCCCCTGCGCTGTTCATCACTGTCACTTCACTTCCCTCTTCTGTCCACCACTCCCTCTCTCCACCCTTTTCTCTCTGCCTCTTCTTCACACACCCCTTCCCTCTATTGCATTCGCCCCCCGGGTCCCTCCCTCCTCTTGTCCCTCTCTCTTGTCCTTGCCGGAGCAGGGGGAGTTGCTTGGGGTCAGGGGTGAGAGTCCGGGGTCTGTTTACGTCACTCACAGATGAGTGAGCACCAAAGGCCCTCTCCTGTTCTCCTACTCGGGGTGCTGTGTGTGTGTGTGTGTGTGTGTGGTGTGTGTGTGTGCGGGGGGCGGGGGGGGGGTGCGTCTGCACGAAGAGAGCTCCTCGTTTCAGACAAGTCGGTCAACAGTGGGGTCTCCGACGGTGTGGGTGGGGGGCCGGCGGGGTCAGGCTGCGATTGGACGGGTGCGGGATGGGGGGGGTGGGGGTGGGCTGGTAGTACGTGGGTCGTGATTGGACGGGTGAGGGATGTGGCATGGGGGGGAGGGAGGATGGGTGGTGCTTTGTTGATTCCCTCACTTTGCGCAAAAACGCCACTGAGGCTAAACACTTGGACCCGCAAACACACACACACACACATGCAGACGCACGCACACGCACACACACCCTGCACAAGCAAACAGCGTCTCTCCAATCTTATTATGTCCTTGTGGTCCTCATTATGAGTTTTATTTGACCTGCTACACAATGGGGCCCTTATTCATGACTTTTGTGTGTGTGCGTGTGTGTGTGTGTGCGCGCCTGTGTGTCTGTGTGTGTTAGTCTACCAGTCAGTGAAGCCGGTATTGCATGTCCAAAGCTTTGGCAGTAGCTCCCTCCCCTCCCCTCCCCTCCTTTCCCCCTCTTCCTCCTCCTCTCTGCCACTCTGCCCTCCATGATAGCGTGGCCATTTATAGCCTCTTATCTAAACTTCCTTCCTCCCTGTCTCTGCTCTCTCACCTCTCTCTCTCTCTCTCTCACTCTCACTCTCTCTCTCTCTCTCTAACCTCTCTCTCTCTCTCTAACTAACCTCTCTCTCTCTCTCTAACTAACCTCTCTCTCTCTTGGTGCAGAGGTTCAACCAGAGTGTGCAGCTGTAGTGTGTGTGTGTGAGAGAGAGAGAGAGAGAGAGAGAGAGTGTCCAGGGGGCCACTAGGCCGTCTTCACCATGAATGCCTCCATGTCTGTCCAGTCCCAGCTCAGACCCCCCCTTATGACAGAAGTAGATATCCATCCAGCTAAAGTCTGATACATTAACCAGATGTGTGTGTGTGAGTGTACGCCCCACCCTGTAGACTGTAACTTGAACAGGATCCTCGTGGAGTATCACTAGAACTCACTGTTCTCTCTCTCACTCTCTCTCTCTCTCGCTCTCTCTCTCTCCAGTACTTACAGATGCAGTGGCCCCTCCTGGATGTACCTGGAAGTGCAGCTCTCAAAGACCCCCCGCTCTCCCACGCCAACTCACATGGTGAGGCTCCCATCTCATAACACATTTGGGAAGTGTCTGTTAATGTGTGTGTGTGTGTGTGTGTGTGTCTGTTAATGTGTGTGTGTGTGTGCGTGCCTTGTCCAGACAGTAAGGAGCGCTCTCAGACATACTCATACAGCACTCAGTTGACCCAACTCTTGACCTTTTTAACCCTACACACACACACCACACATACACATAACCTCCTCCTCTACAGACAGACAGACACACTGGAATGCTCAGCCCAGCTAGTGCTAACCCGCCCACACACACTGACGACTTTGACACCTTGTGTGTGTGTGTGTGTGCGTGCGTGCGTGTGTGTGTGGATGAACACACCTCTATGGGCTTGTGTTTGCTGCAGAGTCCGTGAGCGTGTGTGAGAGTGCAAGAGATGGCAGTATGTTGTGAAGGATGCCAGCGATAGTGACACTGGTGTGATGATTGCGTAAGGTCTGATTATGTAAAGAGGGAGAGAGCGACACCTGGTGGTCACAAGTGCACAAAACGAGACTGACTAACTTTTGTTCTCTTCTCTCTCTCTCGCTCCCCCCCCCCTCTCTCTCACCCACCCTCTCTCTCTCTCGCTCCCCTCTCTCTCTCACCCACCCTCTCTCTCTCCTCTCTCGCTCTCTCTCTCTCACCCACCCCTCTCTCTCTCTCTCTCTCTCGTCTCTCGCTCCGCTCTCTCTCTCACCCCACCCTCTCTCCCTCTCTCCTCTCCTCTCTCACCCCCCCCCTCTCACCCCCCGCTCTCTCTCTCTCTCACCCCCCCCTCTCTCTCATCCACCCCAGTCTAATAAGGTACCAGTGGTGCAGCACCCCCACATGCCCCACATGTCCCCCCTGCTGTCCTACAGTCCTGACCCCTTCCCCCCCAGGACCCCCCCTCCTCACCTCTCTCCGGACACCGCAGGTATGGACCACCCTCCTTGCTCTCTCTCTCCTCTCCACTCCTCCCATCATCCCCTACCCCCCCCACCCCCCATGACGGTGCCTGTTCATGTCTGCCGTGGCTGTGGTACCAGCCTTAGTGACACTGCTGTGCACACACAGGGATCTCCCGGACGCCCCCACCCAGCCGAGCTGTCTCCCTACTATCCCTCTCTCTCCCGGGAGCATGGCCCAGATCCCTCACCACCTGGGCTGGCTGTGAGTCGTCCCCCCACCCCACACAAACACACACACACACACACCACACTGGGCTGCATGGTGAAGTGTCGCTGATGGTGACTGTCGGGTTGTAACGCGGTCTCTCTCTTGTTGGTCTCTCTCTCCAGGCAGGGCCAGTCCATGTACTCTCTCCCCGGGGGGAGTTTTAGACCCTCCTACCCCGCAGCGCTCGCCATGAACGCCTCCATGTCAAGGTGTGTGTGTGTGTGTGTGAGAGAGAGAGAGCGTGTGTGTGTGTGAGAGAGAGAGAGCGCGTGTGTGTGTGAGAGCGTGTGTGAGGGCGTGTGTGTGCGTGCGCGATCATAAACTCATCACGTTCCGTCACTGGAACAGCCAAACACCCGCTTTTTCAAACGTTCCGCCCCAATGACCCCCCTGCCGTCGATTCTGATTGACAGCCTGGTGTCCAGTCGCTTCTCGCCCCACCTGGTCCAGCCCCCCCCAGTCGTCCATCCCCCACCCGGCCATCGTCACCACGGCGATCAAGCAGGAGCCCCGTGACGGCCACCAGCACGGGTAGGCACACGGCTCGACCCCCCCCCTTCCGTCTCCACGGCTCTCACACACACACACACACACACACACACACACCACACACACACACACACACACTGACTCAGCCGCGTGTGTGTGTGTGGCGTCCCGCAGGAAGAGCGTGTCCCCGGCCCAGAAGGAGAAGGAGGAGGAGAAGAGGCCCCACATCAAGAAGCCCCTGAACGCCTTCATGCTGTACATGAAGGAGCAGAGGGCCAAGGTGGTGTCCGAGTGCACCCTGAAGGAGAGCGCCGCCATCAACCAGATCCTGGGCCGCCGGGTGAGTGGGTGTGTGTGTGTGTGTGTGTGTGTACGTGCCGTCTGCTGCGTTAGACGCCGAGCGCGCGCGTGTGTGTGTGTTAGATTATAGGCCTGTGGCGTTAGTGTAGTGTGACTGTGGAATCTCGCACGTACACTGGACTCTGGGGGAGGGGGGCGTTGGCCCGTCAGACCCCCCCCCCGCATGTTAGCTGCTCTGCATCAGGGAGACGCGGGCTAGCAGGCTAGCGGCTAGCAGGCTAGCTTCTCTCTGCCGGGTGGCGATTGTTGTCGCTCCCAAAGACTCCCGTTTTGGGTTTGGGAGCTCACCTCCCTAGTGAGCTCACGTGCCTGCTGTAATACACACTCTGCAGTGTGTCGATGTACTACACACTCTGCAGTGTGTCGATGTACTACACACTCTGCAGTGTGTCGATGTACTACACACTCTGCAGTGTGTCGATGTACTACACACTCTGCAGTGTGTCGATGTACTACACACTGCAGTGAGTGTCGATGTACTACACACTCTGCAGTGTGTCGATGTACTGCACTCTGCAGTGTGTCGGTTTACAGTGTGTTGAACCTGGCTGCTCTGCTCTCTCCACAGTGGCACTCCCTGTCCAGAGAGGAGCAGGCCAAGTACTACGACCTGGCCCGCAAGGAGAGGCAGCTCCACTCTCAGCTCTACCCCGGCTGGTCAGCCCGAGACAACTACGTGAGTACACACACACACACACACACACACACTCACACACACCCTCTGTGCACGTACACACACTCTGCCCAGATGACATGACCCACATCCACACAACCGCTATATCAGTACACACACTCTCTCATTATAGCACACACACACACACCCTCTCAATGTAAGCACACACACACGCACACACACGTCTGTGTCTGTACACGCCACGAGCCGAACGAAAGTCTGCGCCGACTCTTGCCATAACGCCCCCCTTATAAAACCACGCCTGGAGACGTGGGCGATCGCACTCGTGTTGAATTGATGCGTCGTCAAAAGGGCCGCGTGCGCGCCGCGGCCTAACGAGCTAGCGAGCGCCCCCCTCAGCGGGACGGCCCTGTCTACTGGAGCTGCCAGGCTAGAAAAGATCAGAGTCCTCGTTCATGGTTTCGCCTTTTGGGCAAATCGTCATTTTGACATGTCTGTAGCGTCGGGTCGACATTGTGTTGAGGCTGATGTTGTTGTTGTTGTTGTTTGGACTTTGCAGGGGAAGAGGAAGAAGAGGAAGAGGGATAACAAGTGTGATTCTGCTCTGCCCGACGGTAAGCAGAGCCCGGGCCCTGTTCCCTTGAGTCTGTTTACCCCATAAGCCCCGGCTTACGTCAAGGGAGAGGGAGCTGACGTGATCCCGGCTCTGTGCTCGAGCTGGTGTCTCTAACTCGTCTGTGTGTGTGTGTGTGCCTGTGTGCTCTCAGACCCCACAGAGCACTTCTCCCCACAGCCCAAGAAGTCGTGCGTGTCGTTCGGATCTCAGGAGAGGCAGAGCGCCTCGCACGCCCACCCCCACCTGACGCACAGCCACCTCTCCCAGGCCAGCCCCGCCTCCTCGCTGGACTCGCCGGCGACGCCCACTACGGCGCTGGCCTCCCCGGCGGCGCCGGCGCCCACCCACACCGAGCACATGCACGCCCCGCCCCCGGGCCACGGCGAGCACACGCACGGCGGGCCGCCCCCGGGCCACGGCGAGCACGCGCACGCCCACGCGCACGCCGAGCAGGTGCAGCCGCTCTCCCTCACCACCAAGCCCCACCGCCCGCACAGGGATGGACACGCCACACACCTGCAGGCCCAAAGCCACACTCAGTCTCACGCGCTCCGCGGCGGGAACCCCTCAGGTCCTCCCTCCTCCTCCTCCCCCTCCTCCTCTCACCCCTCCTACTCCCCCCCAGATGGGCTCCTCCTCCTCCTCCAGCAGCAGCAAGACTCCTCCCCTCCTCTCCCGTCCGTTCCCGTACCCCCCCCGCCTTGGCCCCGCCTCCGAGCTCCCTCCACCAATCGGTGCTGAGCTCCCAGCGTGCCTTAACGCAGTCCCAGCCCCTCTCTCTGGTCACCCGGACCAATCACTGAAGCGCTCGGGGAGCTGTGCAGCGTTGGCCCTAAGGGCAGGTCTAGGACCAGCTGTCCTGACCTCAGCCACAGATGGCTGATGTCACATCTGGCCAGGAGTCAGTGCCTTGGGGAGAGGGGGGGGATGTCTACCCACTCCCATCTTTTTTACCTCGCTTTTAAAAGCTGAAAGTGAGCTTTTTATTCTTTATAAACCCTTTTTATAGTTAATAGACCACCCTTTATATTAGTATGAAAAGGAAAAAAAAATATCGGTCAATATTTGATCACCTCTTTCTAACTTCATGAAACAATGTATTTTTTTGTAAACCTCTATTTTTCAGAATTGTTACCTTTTTATAATTTCTCAATGTTCTCAACTTATAAATGACACGTGTAAAAAAATCGTTTTTAATGGAAATCAAAACAAAAATGGCTGTAAGTTTTAGTTTCATCTTCTGTTTGATGGTAGTTTTTGAGTAGACCAGCTCTGTTCTTGTTTTGTAAAGCCCTGCCTCCCATGTGATGATAATAAACATCAATTTTCTCTGAAGTGTGTCTGTGAGGATTTGTGTGTGTGTGTGTGTGTGTGTGCGCGCACGTACGTGTGTGTGCTGAGGCGTGTCGGTCGGTGTCAGCAGTCCTGAATTGTCGGTGTCACCGAGTTCGACGACGAAACAGCTGTGTGTGTGTGTGTGTCTGAGATACTCTTGGCTCTGATTGCTGTGCAGTGTAGCGAACCTGGTGATTACAACTCATTAGGCCTGAACCACACACTACATTTGACTGTGTGTGTGTGTGTGTGTGTGTCAGCGCGGACCCAGAATTAAACGTCCTCCGTGAAAAGATGCTCGACCACAGAAGGATATGTGAGGAGAAGAGTTTTAAAGGGAGGGGGGAAAAAAACACACAAAACTCTTACCTTCTCAGGACAGATCTACGGGAACTCTAATCCTGGAGATGTGTAAATTTGGCAACGTGGTATTACGGAGCCCACCTCAGAAACACACTAGAGACAAACAAGCCGTCTTAGATTACACACAACCCTCTCCTCGTTCTCCAACGGTGCCCTAGAACGTGGCCAGCCCAAACACCTCCGTGTCTCGGAGCCAAGACGGAAATACACGGCGGTTGGGACAGGGTTGATTGAGCCTAACTTTGGAATGAACCAGAAGTGACAATTGAAAGGAATTCTGGACTGAAATCACTGTCGGCCGGATTAGGCTTGGTGGTTTGCGTGGGTTTTCTTTTTAAATATCTGGAGTCGTTGCTATTTCTGTCCCCCTTTCTGTTTCTCTACTGCCCTCTGCTGGTGGGATTAGATAGTGTAGTCTCTTAAGATGCAATAGGCAAAGACTACTTGGGTTTCGTGTGTGATATTGTGACCAGAATTTCGTAATTGTGCAGCTTGTTTTCTCATAAGATTACTTGTCAAAAGACTGTACAGGCTACTGTACTGGGTGTACCAGCCTTTGGTACACCAATAAAACGGTTATCTCTATCTATGGATGGCTGGCGTCAGTTTTTATGATTCCCTAATTAGGTTTGCTCAACTGAACATACTTTTGCTTTTGATTTCTGAGAAAAACTGCCTTCCGTGTTACCGAGTTGTGAGTAATTGTCAGATAAAGTACGCATGACAAGCAGCTCCAGTCTATCCGGGAACCAACCTGTTTGTAATTGCTAGGCTGACGTCCCAAAGCTGAAAGATGTTTGGATGTGATTATTCAGCTCTGAGAAGGCGTTTCAGGTGTTGAAAAAGGGATTCATTTAAGTGAGTCATGATGTTTACAGTCTAGTTACCAAGCTGAGGCCCAAACAAAGATATTAGACATACCAAACACATGTACACATCACCTGAGACAATACTGCAGAATGTTAACCTGTAAATGCCATGTCTGATTATGCTACAAAACCACAAACACTTCTGTGCGATCCACAATTGTGAATATTCAGTCACAAGAAACGTTCAAGTTTCATAAATACATACCTTTGCTATTGCCACGGGCATCAAGTTATGTGTTTGTGCTTGTTATGACAGTTTGATTCAAATAAAAGCAGCTGCAGATTAATATGCAATTAATATGACAGACTTCAAGTTTGAGCAGAGAAGCGTATTTTGGCACGACAGGAACGGAATGTGCACAGGTGAGGCCTGAGGGACAGGAAGTGACATCGGAGGCACGTTTGTGGGAATTTTGGACTCGTGTCGTATTTCCCATGGTGGAATGGCCCTGGGTCATGGTCATAACTGTTGTTTGTTCTACCTTGGAGCTGAAAGAGAGGGCCAATGTTTGCTGAGGAGCTCAACATGATTCTATTCTAACAAAGGATCTGCTTTGAGTGCAGCCAGAGTTTTTCAGTTCGGAGGAAAGAAAAGGAGGGTCATACCTTTCTATGTGAGTGTGTCTGAGAGAGAAAGGGAGGAGGGGACATCACCCAGCACTGTGAGTCCTGATGTCCTTGAATGAAGCTCTACTAACTTAACGGATGCGTGTTTATAGTCTGAATATTAAGATGATACCTCAGACCCGTATGCGATCTGAGGTCTGAGGTGAAATCTGTTGTCAGTTTGTCCCCTCCCTCGTTCCTCGTCTTCCTTGTCGGAGATAAGAGAGCTCGTTTCTTTCATTTGCCGAGTTCGAATAACCCCGCACCTTGAGCTTTGCATTCAAAAATACTTGAGACTTTATTCACAACAAAAGGTAGAGATAGACTTCATAGACATACACTAAACAGTAACAAATGTTATAAAACGGAAAATATTCCAAACACTTTTAGGCTCACAGAGAAGAGGAAAGGTTCCATCTTCTGATAAAGGTCCATCTGACCGAGCCAAGCTACTACTAAGTAGTTATGTTAACCCTGTCTGAAATGGTCACCAATACACCTGGTCATGACACTAAAAGCACACACACACACTCACACACACACACTAACCGAGTAACCAACTAACTGATGGAGCGTTTCCGAGGTCTGGCGTTGTCTATGGTGCTGACCAATGACGTGGCACTGAGCCCGTTTTCTTCTCCGCAGTCCTTCCCCGGCTCAGCGAAAGGGAACACATCTCTCGTCAGCCGTGAAACCAAGCAGGGCATTTCCTTCTTCCCCGCCAGATATCGACCTTTGGCCTGAAACCTGAAGGCAACGCGGTGCGAGAGGCGAGTCATAAGACGTGTCAGCTCCAGGCCACGCCCCCCCTCCTCCTCCAGCAGGTCGCAGAGATTCCGGAGGAAGACGGCGCCCAGGGGATGATTGAATGCCGCGTAGCCTGAGAGGAAGAAGAAGGAGAGGGGTGTGTGAATGGAGAGGGATGTCGTGTTGTTCACACCCGGGGTGTTTTTTTTTACGAGGTTAGGCTCACCTGGTACTGTGGCGTACATCACGGCCGTATCTATGGGAATGGACTGGTACTGCGCAAAGGTATCCTCCGTTTCCTCACTTCCTGCCCCGTCAGTCTCCAACTCGACCCCGGCGTCCAACTCGTGTCCTCGACATGCCTGGAGAGATAGCCGATGTGTCACGACTTCATGTGACCCGTGTGTCATGTGTGATGGTGACGATGATGAGGGCGAGGAGCAGAATACCAACCTGGATGAAGAACATCTTGGTCTTGCCCTCCATGTGTGGGCTGTTGAAGTAGCTGAAAACGCGAGACAGTCTGACTGGCTCCCCGTCCGCTCCGAACACACACCCCTCCTCTCCGTGTGTGGACAACACCGCCAGGAAACAGCCCTCCACTGGTGTCCTGCTCTCTAAACGATGGGGCACAAGAGTCCAGAACATCAGGTTTTGCCTGTGACATAATCGCCGATGACACGCTGTCAGAACAGCTGGTTCGCTCGCCCGTCTGCCACCTGTGCTTGCAAGGCGGGGCTGGGCCCCTCGCACGCCAGGACTCGAAACGTCTGCTTGAACAGTCTTTATTAAACAGGCGTGTCCAGTCAGTTGAAGTCGAGCGCTGTACCTGTTTCTGCCCTTTATGTCTACATGCATGAGTCATGGCAACCTGCCAGAACACTATGTTCCCACACGTCGACATATTTTAGTCTCACCCTTTAGGCTAATCTTTGCTTATCCATCTATCTATAGCAGTGGTTCTCAACCCTGGTCCTCAGGGACCCACTGTCCTGAATGTTTTAGATATTTCCCTGTTCCAACACACCTGATTCAAATGAGTGGTCGTTAACAGGCTTCTGCATAACTAGATAACGGCCCATGCATTTGAATCAGGTGTGTTGGAGGCAGGGAAACATCGAATACATGTAGGACAGGTACCCGAGGACCAGGGTTGAGAACCACTGATCTACAGTGTGTGTCCTTCATGTAGTGACAACTTTAATGATCTCCTATCTTTACCAGGGACTACTTGGTAGCTGTTAAATTACGTGATCTGAGAGTCTGCTGGATGTGTTTGTTCCAGTGGACTCTGACCCATCATTAATAACCTTGTGTAAACATGACTGACTGATGATGATGAGACACCATACTCTGCAAGCAAAACAAAAGATCCTTTGGGCCAGGTTAAGCTGTGTCAGACACAGTCGATTACCGTTGATCTAGAAACATCCAGTGGAAGAATATTAATGCTAGAATTTTCTTGATTGAAGATCAGTTTTGAATCAGACAATAAGACCAGAGATTGGCATTGGGATCTTTAATCATGTATTCCTTTAGCAGGTGCTTTCATCCAAAGGGACGTACGCAGGGGGATTCAAACATGCAACCTTTTGATCCGCAGTTAAACGCTCTACTGCTGAGCTATATACATCTTTTAGAATGATCTGTCTTCCACTTTCATGTCACATCTCTCCAATAATCTCATTATGCAAATCAGTACATACATATTCATGAGGTGTACAGGATGCAGCGCAAAAACAGCAAGGAACTGTGGATGTGGATGGTGTGCAATCGCATGAATGTATGGATGCAATACCTTTCTGAAAGAGTGCGTAGATCTCCCGGGCGGTGAGGTCAGAGTGTATGTCCACCTTGAAGCCGAGCTTCCTCAGAACGCGGTGGAGTCTCTTGGTATCTTTGCTGGCTCCTGGTCTTCTGGACAACTTCACTCCAGGGTAAAACGTTTCCACGGACACCAGTACTGCCCGGTTCGCCTCCATCTCACCGCGCCTCATAGCCTTCCACATGGATACGGTCTTGTACAGAGAGAGGAGATCCGAGGAGGTTGACTTTGTCCGACACCTCGTGCAGCAACTGCCTTTATGTACCTCTAACCGGCAATCAGTGTAGAGACACACCCCCTTTAAACACCTGGCAGACATATATGGCCTGGCTGCTGTACTGTACATCACATGTTGCCGTGATGGTTTCCGCCTTGCATAACTCTGTTGTTTCCTTTGTGCTTCCCCACTCAGGAGGTTGTTTCACAGAAAACGTCCACATACCTTCAGTCTCACCTTTAGACCAGACACTGTAGCGTTCTTCGCCGTGGGCGTTTAGAACATGATAAGAAAGTTATGAGATAATGATAATTCTACTTGAATGAGACAATCGTGTTTCTTTCATCACGTGTTTTTGTTTTATTTTCATATTTTTGTGTCTGTGTATCCAAAATCACAATCGGCTTGTTTGGAGTGAACATTTTATCGTAAACCGCATGACTGTACCTGGCAGGTGTACGATATCCTCATACTGCTCGTGTTGGCCGTGGCACCATTCCTGTCTGGAAGAGTGAAAGTAATTGCCGTCACACACACGATTGGTGATCAATGCACTGTTCAGAATGTCATATTTGCATCAAATTCATGATATTTCTGATAGTTAAAACATTTATTTTACTGTTCATGTCTCCATGACAACATGTTTACATACATTAAACCCTTCAGCGTCACCATGAAAACTAGTTGTCTTGACGGTTTCTTTCAGTGATTTCAGTTATTCTTGCTGTACACCAAGGCGACCTGTAGATGGCAGTCAAAAGGCTTCCAGGATCCTACGTCATCCACATGCTGCCGAGTAACGTGGAAAATGTACTAGCAGTGGCACGGTAGCAGGGGGGGTTGACACCCACATTGGCATTTTACTTTTACGAAAATACGAACGTCTTAGATTCTGTTCTCTATCCTCGTTTTGACCGTTTTGAGTTTTCTCGGGGTCGTTTAACTTGTGATGATGGGACGTGTTCATGTACTTACGTGATGAGATACAAAGTAAGTAGCCTAGCTAGCTAGTATTATTATTATAGCAGTCGGTCCATTAGAGATAGCTCTGTTGTGCTAGCTGTGCTAGCTGTGCTAGCTGTGCGGCAAGCTCGCAAACTATTACGATGTCAGCAAGCACCAGGCATTATTGGGGAAATTAATTTGTAAAAGCCTACTGGTAGTAGCTCACTTTAATGTCAGTGCATGTCTAATCATCAAGGACAGAAGACCAACTAACGTCTGGCGTAGCCACAATCTAGCCACCTGATAGTAGCAGTACAGTCGGACCGGAGCAGCGTACACACGGTCGGCTTCTCATCTCAATTCGTTTTTGCTCCTCAGCCATCCTTTTTACTCCATCGACTTCTAGTTGCTACATACTGTGACGTATCAACTAGTTACAGAACTGGTAAACATATACAGATGCCTCCAACGAATAAAAACGGGATTCCGGACAGGTAAAATAAACAGACTCAGCATAATCTATAGCCGACTGTCCAACGACTGTAGGCAGTTGACATGATGTTGACACTCCCACAGGTGGTTGGACTACAAGGCCGTAGGCAAGAAGATTCCCGGGACTCGGTTCATTGCTTTCAAGGTTCCCTTGAAAGAGGTCAGAAACGGTCACGTTTTTTCCTTTTCACCTGACAGCTTTTAAGGCCTGAACCATGTTAATGGCACAACAAAATAGCGTCGTTTAGTCCATTGTGTTAGAGGTTGATTGAACGAGGATGTCTATCTGTGTCTGTGTGGTTACAGTCGCTGAATCGCCATGTCCAGAGTTCTGACGTGTTCAGTCCCAAGGAGCTGCTGACTGCTCTTAGTAAAGACAAACAGGAGTTGGGCTTGATTATAGACCTCACCTATACCACACGCTACTACAAACCAGTGGTACACACACACACACTCACTCTCACAGACATACACAGAAGTGTACACCGCTTTCTGCTTCACTTTCTCAACGATATCTGTTGGTGTGGATTGTTTTAGGATTTACCCGACTCATTGTTCTACCTGAAGATCTTCACGGCTGGTCATGAAGTTCCCTGCGACCCCACGATCCTCAGCTTCAAACAGGCCGTACGCAGGTTCCTCCAAGACAACGCAGACAACGGTAAGTGCGCGATCGAAAACGAACCGTCGTCGGGGATGAGGTCATGTTTGAATTCAGCAGGGACGAGAGAACGGTACCGAAACCTAATATCCTGGTGACTCTCCCCCACAGAGAAGCTGATAGGAGTCCACTGTACCCATGGTTTGAACCGCACAGGCTACCTCGTCTGCAGGTGAATACAGGTCAGGTGGTGTGTTTGGCTGTTTTCGCCATTGGCTTACGCAGTCCGTGTTGTATAACCTCTGCTTGGCCCCCAGATACCTGATAGATGTGGATGGCCTGGATCCAAAACAGGCTATAAAGTGTAAGTGCTGATTATTTTGGAAGTGTGTGTGTGTGTACAAGAGAAGGATGGTAAAAGAGAAAGCCATGGTTGGAGAGAGTTGAGTCATCCACAGTTGTGTGTGTGTGTGTGTGCTCTCTGCGTTGTTTTGGTCAGTGTTTAACTCTGCGAGGGGCCACGCCATAGAAAGGGAGAACTACCTGAAGGACCTCCAGTCTGGACCAAAGCGAAGGTGAGAGTCTCCGAGCTCCCGAGCTGGGTATCAGGGAGAACGCATGCTCCTCCCAGAGCCGTTTGCTGTACGACTACATTCATTGTCCGTCTGTCTGTCTGTCTGTCTGTCCTCCCACCCACCCTTTGTGTGTCTTCACAGTAATCATGGCATGGACGAATGCGAGCAGGAGCCAATCAGAGGCCAGGCAGGCTCGACCCCGCCCTGGGAGAGAGAACAGCACGGCAACTATAATTGTCACCGCTCAGTGTAAGTTTCCAGAGCACCCCCCCCCCACCCCTCCCCCAACCTCTTGACGATCCATAACTGCAGCAACGGCGTTTTCTCACTTCCAAGTGTCTCGTCCTCCACTTCAGGCCTTTCCACCAACGGGGGATGAACCACCAGCAGCCTCGGCCCCTACACAGCGGCCTCCGCCCCCCCTCCCCTGCTCCCCCCCCCGCAGCACCATCGCCCCCGCCAGCCTCCTCCTCTCATCCCGCCCTCCACCCCTGGCATGTGGTCCCCCATACCCAGGTACCAGTGGAGGCCCCCCCCAAGCACAACCCGAGTTGGCGTGGTGGAGACAATCCCCGCAGCCAGACCACCAGTACAGGGGGTCCCGGCACGAGAACGGCAGGGGGAGGGGCTACCATCCCCAGGAGGAGAGGCGGAGGGGGCCGTTCCCCCCCGCCGTCCGCTCCCCCCTACCCGCTGCTCCCACGCTATTCTTCCGAGGGCTTTCGAGGCAACGCTTCCAGCAGTCACAACCGTCGCTCAGAGGAGGAGAGGGACGAGCCCAGGAGGAAAAGTCAACATCGCCACCGGCACCACGATAGAACTTGAGATGGGTGGGGTGGGGGGGCAATAGTGGCAAAAGGAAAGCGTGAGAGACAAGTTGCAGGCCTGACAGAGTACTGTTTCTTTGTTGGCTGTTTTTGTATTAAATGCTTTTTTTAATGTGAATTTGGCTAAGTTGACATTTTTCTCTTTAAGGGCTTGTTGGACTTGCATTTGTTTTATGACCAGAAATTAGGCTTCAAAACTATTTAGTAGGCTATACCAGACACAAAACCTTTTTCTTGTTTTTTAACATATGGGTTTACATGAAGTGCCTGTGTTTAATGTGGACTCCACTGTCATTGCCAATTTATATTTCCTATGCTTACTAACACCTGCCATGTGATTCTCATGTTTTAATTCAAGCCAATAAAGACATTGGTTGCTGGTACAACATCATTGTTGATTTTTTTTGTTATGCGGTAACTTAATCTGACAGTGTTACAGTTGAATCATACATTAAAGTTGTGGACAGGAAGTTTTTCCATTTGCGATGATGGTCATGTCAGTTGTTGTCGAAAGATATCGCATGTGTGAGTAACGCAGACAGATCTAAATGTTTACACTTAATTAAGGCAATGATTCAGCTTTTGTGTACAACACCTTGTCAGCAGCCGTAGACTGGTTCAGCAGATCGTGCTGAATTCGAGCAGAAGGGCACGCGCACTCTACAGTCACGAATCTTCCACTGCAGCTCTCACTGTAGTAAACATGGCGATGAAGGCGCTTCGAGGAATGGTGAACGGAGCTGTGAATGAGCTCTCTTCAGCTGTCACCGGGAATAAAACGGCCACTGCTAGAGAACACGCCTTGGCCGTTAACCGCGACTACATCTCCCAGCCGAGGTTGAGTAAGTAGACTTTTAAACTGAATACAGTGGAGATGACGAATGCTGCGCATTCGGCTCCACACCATGACTGGCGAATAATTGGAGCCAACCGTTCTTCTTATGTCTCACAACTGCTGTACTGATAATGTAAAATAACGTTTCGTTCACAATCATTAAATTACACATAACATTACAGTTACCTAGGCGATTGCCTGATTTATATGCAAATGAAGGGTGGTTGTCTCCCAAAATGTTCCTCTCTTGACGATAAATTAAATTATACTGATATTGTGCAGCAAATAAAACAATTCCTAGGTCTCCATCATACTCACAGGGACGTTTTCCTGTTCTGTTTTTAATCTATAGCCTATAAGACAGTGTCTGGTGTGAACGGGCCTCTTGTGATTCTGGACCACGTGAAGGTATACAATCCTTGAAAGGAAAATAAGAAACGAAGCTTTTATTTTCAGTCGTGTCATTGCTGTAACTGTCATGTCCTCCAGTTCCCCAGGTATGCTGAGATCGTCCACCTCACCCTCCCAGATGGAACCAAGAGGAGTGGGCAGGTCCTGGAGGTTACTGGCTCCAAGGCTGTGGTGCAGGTATAACCTGTGTGTATGTGTGTGTCTTCGGATGTCAGTGATGTCACAGTATCGTCTGTACTCATTGGTCCTCGGAGTGGTTGTCAAGGTGACGAGCCGTTCTCTCCATGCTCTGGTACAGGTGTTTGAAGGAACATCTGGTATCGATGCCAAAAAGACGAGCTGTGAGTTCACAGGAGATATTCTGCGCACGCCCGTGTCAGAGGACATGCTAGGTATGACAAACACCCGCCTTCCATCACCAATATCCACATCAAGTGGAACAGACCCAAGGGGACTACTTTGTAAAACATGTTGGATTTAGAATGTTGACGTTTGAATATAATTGGGGTTTCGGGATACTTAATACATGTGTGTGTGTGTGTTGGCAGGTCGTGTGTTTAACGGATCGGGCAAGCCTATCGACAAAGGCCCTCCCGTGATGGCAGAGGACTTCCTGGATATTATGGGTACACTTCCTGGACAGTGTCATTCTTCTTCTTCATGTCTTTATTCGCACAAACACATTTGGACTATAACTG
>CAEFZP010005699.1:0-39523 GCA_903064625.1 Mallotus villosus
CTGCGCTACAGCTACTGTGTAGGTATATATTTGAGCAGCAGATGGCGTAGTTCTGCCTATTTAGTAGAATTTAACAGAATCTAAATAACTATGTTACATTTGCTTCTTCTGTAGCAACTATGCCATATGAAGGGTGTACCCAGCTAACAAGGGACGTCCTGGGGACGTTCGGTGACGTTCCTATTTGGTCCCCTATAGGTTATACCGTGACGTTATCCTTAGGATGTCCTTAGGACGTTCTTTGGACGTTATTAAAGTTCCTAAAAGGTCACGATTTTGTTAATTATTTGTAGACTTTCAGGGGACATTCCAGGAACGTCCCTGGTTGGTTATGAT
The DNA here is from genome assembly GCA_903064625.1 of Mallotus villosus. NCBI lineage: Eukaryota > Metazoa > Chordata > Actinopteri > Osmeriformes > Salangidae > Mallotus > Mallotus villosus. The sequence goes on from CAEFZP010005699.1 coordinate 337, forward strand.
ATAACATTATGTTAAACATTTTCGGGGGACATTTGGGACGTTCCAGGAACGTCCCTTGTTGGTTATGATATGACATTATGTAAAAAAAAACATTCGGGGGGTTCCAGGAACGTCATTCGTTGGTCATAGCGGTGGTGTCATTCTGTGATGCGTCCCTGTCAACGCTCGTGAACCCTGTTGTTGAGTGAAGACGTCGTTGAGAGAGACAGCAAAACTTGTTGATCCGGATCCTTCCTTTATATAATACCATTTGATAATCAATTCGTGTAAATATATCTAACTTAAGTTTTAGTGTTCATAGTATAGTTCTTTGTTATAGTCTTTTAATAGTGTTTTTGTGTAGTTAGTTAGTTTTAGACTGTAATTTAGAGTACTTCTGTGAAGCCTTCACAGTGAAGGTGGGAAGGACCGACACCAAAAGGACTGTATTTGAGGTAAATATATTTTAATACAAACTTTAACTCTATCTGTATCTGTGTATTTGTATGTGTCCTAGCTATTTGTCTTAGCTTACGTGAAATAGCTAGGAATATCGAACATTTAGCTATGTAGCCTATATTAAATTTTGGCCATTACTACACTACTGAATGCGAAGTCGGCTATATCGTCTTAATTTGTATAACAATGTTAGCTAGTGCCGACGATAGCATTAAATGGGAATGCCTACACAATATAGTGTTGTCGCCCCTTTAAGCATACAGAAAATACAAAACAGCTGAATGGCTAGCTACTTTTGACAGGTGAAGGCTACTGCTCTAGTCTAGCTCTACAGAAGCTACTTTTTGATGTCATTGTTGTCCTGGTTACGGACTCAGACGCGCATGATCTCTTAGTTACTGTTGCTACTTGGGACAAGTGGAGAGCCGAGTGGCGCTGAGCCGAGTGGCCGAGTGGCGCTGTCACTCTCGGAGAGTCTCCAGAGATGAAAGAAAGTTGAATAGATAGTTGTAAATATCTGGATACTGTTAAGGATAAAGTTCAAACTGGGTGTTGAGAGGAAGAATGATACACGGTTAAGCATCGGACCAAGTTATTTGTAGTTTAATTAGTAATGATGCAATCACAAGATACACAATGAAAACAACACACCAAGATGTCCGTAGTCTAGTACAATGAATCAGTCGATGATGCAACAGCAGTAGTCCCACCAAAACAGAGTATAAGATTAGAACAAACGAAGGCCTTCGTTGAGAAAGTGGTCGTGACAGAAAATCAGAGAAAGTTCTGCCCATCCCAAGTTCTGTCTCCCCGCCCTTGGGAGACAGGTCTTGTACTCCCCAGAGAGGGAGGTCTGGTGAGTCGCCATTGGTCAGGAGACCTTGGGGTGGCAATTGTTAACCAATTAAATGTCCAGGGCGTTCATGCTGGCGCAAGGTGGGCAGTCCACGGACCTGGTGATGTTAGGAGAGGGAGGGGGCAGAAAAGACCCACAGGTCTGGTGTTGTTCAGGGAGGGGGGTGGACAAGACCCACAGGTCTGATGCAATCCAAGTTGAGTTCTCCAGAGTTGAGAGCAGGTCATCTCAAGGTCCTGATGATATACGGGGTGGGGTCTTCAAGGGGAAGGGGAGAGGGTAAGACCACTCCTAGGTCAGATGATGTAAAGGGGCAGATGGGCTCCAAGGGGAAGGGGGGCATCCAGTGAGAAGGGGCAGGGTCTCCAGGGGAAGGGGACATCCAGTGAGAAGGTCTCCAGGGGAAGGGGACATCCAGTGAGAAGGGGGGGCAGGGTCTCCAGGGGAAGGGGACATATTATCCATAGTAAGAACTGTCCGGTCTGACTCGTCCTGAAGCAGAGAAGAGTTACGTTCCCAGCATCACCTTATCTCCCAAGTTGACACCTTTACTCCCATGAGCTGACTAGCTCATTGTGCTCACAACAGTCCCTGAGCGTCACAAACTCGCCTCCCAAGTCAGTTTGCCTGACATCTGCATTCTTGTCCACACACCAAAGTTACATTTCAATGTTTCTTATCTGTTACTTTATTAAATCAATTGATCACATTCAATATTTGTATCTTAGTTATTAGCATTACAAAACATGTGTGTTTACATATTCATATTAGATATTGATTGGTATAGCAGCATTGATCAGCAGTATAATGCTATGATTCCCTCACAATACTGAAGGTCAAGGAAGCTTTCCGTTTCACTTGTTAAGGTCGTAAAAATAACTCCGGGAGCATTACAGCCGGACGGCTGCACAGTAAAGTCACGTGACGTTGTTAAGGTCAGAAATACACATCTGAATTGCCACACCAGGGGGGTATTCCATCAACGTCGCTAACGCAAGTCTCGCTAAAACGAATAAGTCTAACTTGGGTAAACGTCAACTCAGACTTAAGCCTCAAACCGTTCCACTAACGTTCTGTTCCACTAACAGGCAACGCTAACTCAAGCTAGACCTCAATAAACTTAGACTGTGCAGCCCAGATAAGGCGATCGTCGAAAAGAGGAGTTATGTCGCAAAAAGCAAAGGGTAAACCAGCAGAGTGGTGTTGTTTCAGCAGCGTAAATTGTTCTTTTGAGTTTTTTTGGAGTTGTCCCAAAAAAGGGTTGCCGCAATTAACATGACATGGGAGAAAACTTGTCAAACCATTACGACCGTTAAAAAGCGTAAATTGTAGACATACCAAATTAACATATATGCATTCAGTGATTCACTGATAATTAGCGTAATTTGATGAGCTGTTTGAAACCGTTCTGACAGTAGGCTGGCCTATGGCCGATATTCTCAACAGGAGATTGAGAATATAACCCAAAAAAGAACGTGGCAGCAATTGAAAATTGTAGGATCAAATTCAAAACACTGAAGAAGGCCATGGTTAATTGAACTTGATGTGGGCTAATAATGTTTTTGTCTTCACATCTTGAACACAATTAATAAATAAAATAACTTTGCCGCACGCATTTATTAAGATAACAAATAAAAGGGTTGTCAAAGAACGGATACGCCATAAGCGATTGTAACTTGTCTAGACGCTCTGTTTAGTTTCTAAAGGCCTTATTTTATGTCACTTAACCAATGGCTTTTGAAAACTGTTAAAGTGACATTATTTCTTAACTTGTTTATTTAAATTTATATATTTTTGGGAAATGAATTAAACACGTAAATCGTTCATGTAGGCTATGCACTTCAAAAAGTCTTAATTTAGGCTACGTTTCCGAACACGGACACGCACGGTGTTTTGCGCGCAAGAATTTACTCGACGGAACTGTCTTTTCAGATTCTGTTTCCGCTTGTTTGAAATTCTTTGCAACACATATTAGTTTAGCTTGACTTTTAGCCTGACACGGAGCAGGCTAGTTCCGAAGTATAAGTTACCTTGGTTACGTAGCTTGAACTAAAATAAGCCACCTTAATGGAACGGAACTCTCGCTAAAGTAAGTGAGACTTGGCGAAATAAGTCTCGCTTTTCCTTAATCGACGTTGATGGAATACCCCCCAGGTAATAGACCTGTTTTTTAAAGATCATAATTTAATGAAACTCTGAAACACTTACACTTTGAAACACACTGAAACACTTTCTGAAACACTGGTAATGAAGTCTTTTGAGCGCCTAGTGCTGGCACACCTCAAATCAATCACAGACCCCCTTCTGGACCCCATGCAGTTTGCCTACAGAGCCAACAGGTCTGTGGACGATGCAGTTAACATGGCCCTCCACTTCACCCTACAGCACCTGGACTCCCCAGCATCCTACGCCAGGATCCTGTTTGTGGACTTCAGCTCTGCCTTCAACACCATCATCCCCGCCCTGCTTCAGGACAAGCTCTCCCAGCTGAACGTGCCTGATTCCACCTGCTGGTGGATCACAGACTTCCTGTCTGAAAGGAAGCAGTGCGTTAAGCTGGGAACACAAGTCTCTGACTCCCGGTCCATCAGCACCGGATCTCCTCAGGGCTGCGTCCTTTCTCCTCTGCTCTTCTCCCTGTACACGAACAGTTGCACCTCCAGTCATCCATCCGTCAAACTCCTGAAGTTTGCGGACGACACCACCCTTATTGGGCTCATCTCTGGTGGAGACGAGTCTGATTATAGGTGGGAAGCGGCCAACCTGGTGACCTGGTGCAGCCAGAACAACCTAGAGCTCAATGCTCTTAAGACAGTGGAGATGGTTGTGGACTTCAGGAAGAATACAGCCCCACTCACCCCCATCACCCTGGGTGACTCCCCAGTCAACACTGTGGAGTTCTTCCGCTTCCTGGGCACTATCCTCTCCCAGGACCTCAAGTGGGAACTGAACATCAGCTCCCTCACAAAGAAAGCACAACAGAGGATGTACTTCCTGCGGCAGCTGAAGAAATTCAACCTGCCAAAGACAATGATGGTGCACTTCTACACAGCCATCATTGAGTCCATCCTCACCTCCTCCATCACCATCTGGTACGCTGCTGCCACTGCCAAGGACAAGAGCAGACTGCAGCGTATCATCCGCACTGCGGAGAAGGTGATTGGCTGCAATCTGCCTACCCTCGAGGACCTAAACACCTCGAGGACCCTCAGGCGAGCGAGGAAGATTGTGGCCGACTCCTCCCACCCTGGACACTCCCTGTTTCAGTCACTCCCCTCCGGCAGAAGGCTGCGGTCCATCAGGACCAACACCTCTCGACACAAAAACAGTTTCTTCCCTTCTGCTGTTGGCCTCTTCAACAAGGCCAAGGGTTCACACTGACTTATTGACTTTACTTTAATGACTCTAATATTCTGCACTACATTACTGCATCTTGTACATTTGTATTTTTTGTCATATTTGTATTTTTTGTATTTTTATATTGTAAATTAGGCAACTTATATTTTATTGTATATTTTATTTTAAATATAATTCCACTTTAGTATAGATAGTATAGTTATATAGTATAGATATTTAGTATAGACAGTCCACATATTTAAATTTAAGGATACTATATGTTTATTGTATGCACCTTCCTGCCAAAGCAAATTCCTTGACTGTGCAAACTTTCATGGCCAATAAATCCCTTTCTGATTCTGATTCTGATTAACATAGGCTACATAACCTACGGACACTTAACTACGATAATTAAGTTAAACGAAAAAATACGAATTTAATCAATTACCCACAAGCTGTCCATAACAATTCAAATACTTTTTATTATTTAAAACTGCACTACTGTACATAAGTCAAACATGCACAATTCAATATACATTTTAATATGGAATCTTCTGTATGCAAACCACTAGACAATACATAAATATAGAAAAGTATGTGTCACTTACTCATATGGTAATATTGGCTTATTGCTATGGTTAATTGCTTGAAATCATTATACGTTATAGTTCTTGATGGCAAGAGTTTAACAATCTTTTTTTTTCCATTTTGCAACTTCTGAATTTCCGGATGGATGTACTTTCTGAAGATATAGCTGTGCTGGATACAGGATGTACTAACTGTAGCTAAATGTTGCAGGTGTTGATTTCGGATGAACTGGTGGAGGACGAGGAGGAGGGGGAGGAGGAGGAGGAGGGGGACAACGAAGTGGATGGGGAGGAGGAGGAGGGGGACAACGAAGTGGAGGAATAGGAGGAGAGGGAGGGGGAGGAGGAGGGGTTGACAATCAAAATATAAGACAATTAATTCAGGCCTTAAAAATCTATTTAAATAAAGTGTTTGTTTATACTTTAAATCGTGTGTTTTTTTCTTTAAGCATACACATAATAAGTTACTGTAAATAACCCCATAAAAGGTTTAATTTGGGGTTGATTGCCTGCTTTGCATTTGCCTTAATGATCTTTTGTGTGCCTAAATGATCATGTATTGTTTGAATAATTTATTGATGTTTTATGCCACCTTCTCTCTTACATATAATTAGGACTTTTATTTTGACAAGGTAAAAGCTATCGCAGATTGGTCTGTGCTACTGTGAACTTGTTATGGTTACAGATTTTGTGACGAACGGATGCACATTCATCCATTTCTGAAGTTTTATAGTTTAATAGACCCGTATAAGGCTACAGCTCTTACGGTGGTGATAGTTTACTTTATGGAATGTTTTTTCTATGCAAAGGAAGAAAATCAAGTAGCCTACATTTAACCAGCAGTAAGTTTAATGCCACTATACATACGGGGATCCGTTACAGTTACAAATACACAAGGTTGTATACTTTGTATACAATAAATATCCATAAAATGCATACATGTGACTATAAATTAGGGTTGATAAATTGATTCTGCATTTCAATTTCATCAGGGGACGTCCTGGGGACGTCATTTTGTTAGCTGGGTACCTTGCTCCAAAGCAGTACCTGAATATTAGCATCAGTTTTCCAGGTCATCTTGAAACACAAAGAATCAAAGAGACTTTTTATTCAAATGTATAAAGTATTTCATTTCATTTAAAGTAGCCTACACTGTGAGAAATGTTCATAACATTTACAGTAAAAAACTGTTAAATGCCAACCGTAAATGACTGTAAAATTGTAAACAGTATGTCATAGTATATACATGGAATTACCTTAAAGTAACAAACGGTACTGAACAAACCACATCATTTTACTGTGGAAAATATAATACTTAAAACATTAACGGGGAAATGTCATAAAAATATTCACACTAAAATTAACGGTATGATGTTTAAAATACAGGTTTTGCTCATGTATACTTGTAATTGATGGTATAAAACTGTTTACAATTCAGCAAGAACACACCTTAATTTATACGGAAATAAGATGTAAAAAATATGGTAAAAAAAGTTTGAATAAAACAAAAATATGGTCAGTATGGACAGTGAAACACCAGAATGTAAAGAATGTACAATACATTACAGCACAATACATGTACTGTCATCACCAGCTGCATCACGGGCACTGCACCTTCTATAATTCCAGACATCTGTGTGCCACCAATTCTATCAAGGGCTATCATTATCTATAGGCTAGTTCAAGTTATCAATATTTGTGGCATCTTAATCACCGAAGGCATCACAGGCACTGTACACTAGTGGATATAGCAACAGGAACAATGTTCGTACTACTTTATAAAGGATGCATGTCTTAAAGAATATATTGTGCTTATTAACATTATATATTGTGTTTATGTGTACTGGCCCGTCTATTCTGGTCCTCCAGGTAGCCCCCCCCCCGTGATCTGTCACCCCAACATTATAGATAACAACAAATAACTTGCTTTGATGATTGAGGAGTAAGCAACCATTGATACCTACTTTGCACAGTTCATGAGCAGCACTAGCACCTTTCATTGATATTTCTGATTATTACTGTGTGGTAATAAGGTGCATAAGAGTACACATGTATTTATCATTTTACTTTTCTTTTTATTTATTTTCATTTAATTATTTATTTGTTTATCCATTGACCTATTTTTGATTATTATTATTTCACATGTATGTCGTTCCATTTACCCATTTAGGATATGCTTTTAACGTATAAGAGTACCATGGGTCTGGGGAGGGGGGAGGGAGGTGTTCATAATTTCTTTTTTTAAAAGACATTACATTCCTGTATGCACTGTATGCCTGTGACTTGCATTTGATCAAGGGCGTAGGTTTGGTTTGAACATTGGTGGGGACAGGTTTACCATACACTATTTTGCTATCGATGCTCCTACCTGTTGCTAAAAGCATGAGCAGAAAGCGTTTGTGCAAACACACACACACCCACATACACAAGATACTGCGTTAGGCTACATACAGTAGGTCAGAAGTGTCGAAATATATTCAGGTTTATTCAGAGTTCTGTAACAGTGCGTACATCCAGTAGTTAACTAAACTTATTTCTGAAGCTAATATTAGCTATATAGCTCAATTTAATAATGGTTTGGCTTGTCTTCAATGTCATGGACGTCTTCGCTGCTACCCTCATCTTCACATGAACTGTCACTGCCCCTCTCAATGTCTAAATCCTTCCTAGCATGTGGACCAATCTCCTTAAAAACAATTAAAATGACACATGTAGCTACACTATCAACTAATGTATACTTTTAGAACCAGCTAGGCACATTATTCAATCTACAGTAGATTGTTTGTTGAATCCACGAATTTTGTAAAGTGTTTTCACTATTTTAATCACTTTAAATCCACAACTGTGACCCTGTAGCTCCAACTGCCTCTTCCATGTCTGAACTGCTGCCTTCCATTGCTTCATTTTCCTAATAGAAATAGCAGTTTGGTATGACTAGATTAACAAATCCTTTTAGTTTGCAGGTATAGCTAGCATGGCTTTGACCGCAACTACGGCATATTCAAGACAAAGAATGTCCGGTAGCTAGCAAGCAGACAATTCCGTAGTTGAGTTCTAGAGCTAGCAAAGGCTCGTTAAGTTTTTTATTCACTCAATGTTAACTTATACCTCACAGGAGTAGCTGCCAAAAAGCCAATTCTCAGTCTCGGTTCGACGCTCCCTTGACCACCGTTAGCTGACTGGCTGACACGTTGTGATCAGCGCTCTCCTGCCAATCAGGAGTAACGCTGACCTTGAGAGTTAACCAATTGTGGAGCAGAACATTTTAAAATAATGAAAAATATATATTTAGACTCGCAATTATTGGTAGGGACATGTCCCTACCGTCCCTACCTAAATTTACGCCTATGCATTTGATAAAGAAAATATATAAAAAAATATATATATATTGTGCTTATTAAAGTAATGTTTTATTAACTTAGAAGTTTGCTTAGGCTTAAACATTGTGTCTCACTCAGGGTGGGGGGAACATGCTGTATTTGGTGTCTTAATCTCTTCATTTTAGGAGCAACCTTGAAGCCGGGCTGAGATGGCACCCGAGCGTGGGGCGCGCCAGCAAGAACAACTCCCTGATGCATGAGAAAGCTCAACCCTCTTTTCATATTCTCATCTTACTGCACTGTATATATATCCTGGGGCAGGGACAGATAGTCAGTTGGCTTTCGTGAACCAAGCCCTAACATTGTTGCGGTTAGGGAAACGTAGACTAACCCAGAGCTCTGTACTCTGTACTTTTTTTTTGCATTAAAGCTGATATTATCGGACCTCTGCGACTCCAGACCACTCTTTCTAGAACACAGACTTGTGTCATTGAAAACTAGCATTACATAGGCCTATTGGAATAGACACAAAGAATCTCAACCCTTCAATTGGTGACCCGACGCTGAAAAGAGGGAGTCCGGAGGGTCCCGGCCCGACCGACAGATCGGGAGAGAGAGCCATACACCGGTACGAGGAGGCAGACGTAATCGTCAGGTGCACCTCAACATAAAAAAGGTAAGCAGACGCCTGTTAATTCAAAGTACTGCTATTCGGAACTGAGAACCAAATTTAGACGATTACTATGTTTCATCGTACCTAGTCAAAGCAACAGTGGTGGGAAATCAACACTAGTTAATCTTACTGAGGGTTTAAAGCCTTGAGGTGAAAGTCCTCTAAAAGGGTTCGAGTCCCACTAGTTAATCTTACTGAGGGTTTAAGGCCTTGGGTGAAAATCCTCTAAAAGGGTTCGATTCCCACTAGTTAATCTTACTGAGGGTTTAAGGCCTTGAGGTGAAAGTCCTCTAAAAGGGTTAGAGTCCCACTAGTTAATCTTACTGCAGTGTTTGTCCCTGTTTTGTGTGTCAAAAGTGTTAGTACCGGTTTTGTGGGTTAGGGTTAGAAGTGACAGGTTTGAGTCCTGTCGAGAAGGGGTTAAAGTTCCTTATAAGTAATATTTGAATGGAGTCAGATTGTGTTGAATAAATATAGAGAGGAGTGTGCTTCTTTTTCGTCCTCTCCTATACAAGATATTTGTCATATTTGAGTCAGATTGAGTTGAACAGTGTACAGTCCTAACTATGATGAGAGTGGAATACAAGATGGTAGGTTGAGAGCGCGTGGGGAGGGGAAGAGAAAGAGAGAGAGATAGGCTTCTGGAGAACAATGGCGAGTCTATGTTAACTAATCCTAACGAAAGTTAGGTTAACTCATTTGCAAACTAAAATCAAACGTAACAAATTAAATTAATAACATGGAAGGTTATGAAATGAAACAAGAGAACGTTTTGTGGATGTGAAGAAATGATTGGTTTAAACACTGATGTTTTGAAGAGGACACAATGAATATGGGTTTTTAAGAGTTTTGATAAAGGTATTAGATGTAATTTGGTTAAAAATAAGAAAGAGAACATAACTAAATGTACTTTTATTTTGAGTTTAATTGTAATTTGGTTTCAAGTTTTATTTTAGAGTTTTATCAGAGCCCGGCATACTGTTTGGGATAAACAGTTAGTCTGTGATAATGTTGTATTAATAAATGGTATTAGTGGATGAAGAGGGTTATTATAACATTCAGTTCTGAAATAATTTGGGAAGCCAAGAAATTGTGGTTATGATGGTTTGAGCTAATTGGCTTGTTTTGAACTGCAGCAAAACGAGTTATGAAGTTCTACCTATCTAACCTTTGAAAAAATATAGTTGGGGAGGAATGTTTTGTTAATAGCTACATTAAGAACATTATTTGGTCTATATTTCATTTGAGAAGCATACAGATTAAATTCTGGTTTGGGATAATGACAATAGTTTTTCATATCTTTGACAATAAGAAATGTGAAGGGAAAATACTGCCTGGTAATTATAGATATGTTTACTGAGTGGAAGTATTTCCTAGTTCCCTTACCCCATGCATTAACAACATTTGAATTGAATTATGGAAGATCATATGTAATTCCACAACTTAAACCTGATGCTAAATAGAAAAGAGGTATCTTCTGCTAAATTCTGTTCCAGGTGAAGCAGTCAACCAAAGAGTGGAGGAGTCAAACGAGGAGATTGGGTATTGAGTAACTATACTATAGTTGTCTTTGGAACTTTATGCTGCACGTTTATCCCTAATATCCCTGCACCAGACGGCTCTGTATTCAGGGCATTGAAGGAGCTAACATATTTGAGTAAGGAGCTGGCTGAGAACAATGGAGTGGACAGCTACTTCACCACAATGTTACAATCATGGTTCAGTAGATGGACATCTGTTATTGTCTCAGTGGTGGGGGCAGTGGCAGTGACGGTAGCTATCCTGATTGTGTGCAGTTGCTGCTGCATAGCTTGCATTAAGAACCTGACAGGGAGACTGACCAACGCTTTAACAGAGCAGCAGACAGTTTTATTTGGGAATGGAAATGATAGTGTGGTGAGATTAAACTATTTTGTGAGGCAGCAGGTGACAGGCATGACTGGTGCAACAACAGTATTTATTTTTCTTATTTTCAATTTTGTATATTTCTTAACCAAACACTTCCTATTTTTCTTATTTTCTATTTCTTATTTTCTATTTTTCTTAACCAAAACTTTCAATTTTTCTTATTTAACTTTAGATTTTTCTTATTTTACCATATCCTCTTATTTTTCTTATAATGATTAATGGTGAGAGCTTGGCTGAAGTGAATCATTGCAATTTGTGTTTGTCACACCCTTTAGAGGGTGTGAAAGGAGGAATCCAAGGGAAACATTAAAATAACCTGTCTAATTTCTAGTTTTTCTATATGTTTAGAATTTATTTTATTTTATTACATTTCTAAACTTTAAAGTATCTCTTTAATTTCTAGAGTTTTTTCGAATTAAATTTATTTTCATTTTCTGTTCCTGTTCCGGATGCCAACCGAACCTCCGCTAAGCTAAGCTAAGCTAACTAAGATGAAAAACTACTCAAACCTACTCAAAGAGAACCAGAGGAAATCGGGACAACAGGCCATGGGTCCTAAAAAGAATCCACAGATGGAGGAGGATGTTGAGGACATAAAAAAGTCGCTCGACTTCCTGACGGGGGAACTGGCTGCTGTCAGGCTACAGCAGACCAGCATTCTGAACCTCGTAAAAGAGGTGAAAACTCTGCGGATCCAAAACGCCGAGAAAGATAAACAACTTGCCGACTTGGAAAATAAAGTTGCTGAGCTAGAGCAGTACACCAGGATCAACAATGTCATTGTCACCGGGCTGAAAATCAAACCCCGGTCATACGCCCGGGCGGTGACAGCTGACAGCGAGGGGGGCCCCGGTGAACAGGATGCCGGCTCAACGGAGCAACAGGTGGCTGCCTTCCTGCAGTCCAAAGGGATCCGCCTGAACTGCAACCACATCGAGGCATGCCACCCTATGCCGAGGAAAAATAATAGCGATAAACCGGCCATAATCATCCGGTTCGCAAATAGAAAGAACAAGATTGCTCTACTGAGAGAAGGCAGACGTCTTAAAGGATCCGATGTATACCTGAACGAGCATCTCACCAAACGCAACGCCGAAATAGCCAAACAGGCACGCTACCTCAGGAAGCAGAAACAAATCCAAAACACCTGGACCACCAACTGCAAGGTTTTCATTAAACTCAACGGGCCACCGGAGGAAGCTAAAGTGCTGGTAATCAGAGATGTCGCAGAGCTGGGCAAATACCAATAATCATTTACTGGGATATGAGGTAACATGCAGACACACACACACACACACACACAATCATGACACACACTGACGGAATCCAGCCAAATACACGTGGAATCAACAGCCAAATATATCAGAGGATAAGCGAGCATGATCAACTGGAGTTAAACACATGTGAGTACTCTGATCACAATCTAAAAGATATGGAACATGACTTAGACCCGAACAATAATTTCTTCTCGAATATTAACAATGACAACAATATATGCTGCTACTACACAGATGATCAGTATAACCGGAACATTACATCGAAGGGGAAATTATCAATTATACACTTCAATAGCAGAAGTATGTATGCAAACTTCAATAACATCAAGGAATATTTCAAGAAATTCACACAACCGTTCAATATAATTGCCATATCTGAAACATTGATCAACACGGACAAAGGGATAGATTTCGAACTAAATGGTTATGAACTCAGGTATAATAATAGAAAAAACAAGGGTGGAGGAGGAGTGGCAATATATGTAGATGTGTCATTGAACTTTAGGGTATTGGAATGTATGACAACTGTGGTTGATAACTTACTGGAATGTATAACAATTTAAATCTGCAAGGAAAAAAACAAAAATGTCATAATAAGCTGTATATATAGGGCTCCTGGGTCAAGCATTGAAATATTTAAGGACTGGATAGAGGGCATGTTTTCTCAAATAAACAGCAAAATAGTTTTTATCTGTGGAGATTTCAATATTGACCTGTTAAATCCTAATAAACACAACATTACAGATGAATTTGTCAATACCATGTACATTATGAGCCTAATTCCGAAAATCACTAGACCCAGTAGAATTACATCCCATTGTGCCACTTTGATTGATAACATATTCACAAATGAAATCGAAAACAATGTAATGAGTGGATTATTGATTAATGATATTAGTGACCACTTGCCAGTCTTTACCATCTATGACTGCAATTACAAAAATAAGCTAGATAAACAAACGGAATACAAACGAGTGAAGTCAGAAGAAACCATCAATGCACTAAAAAACGACTTGATGGCTCAGAACTGGGACATAATATACCAAGCAAATGAAATTGACGGTGCATACGAAACATTTCTAAGTATATTTAGGTCATTATATGATAAAAACTGTCCAATTCAAGAATACAATAGACTACTAAAATGTAACAAATGTCCATGGATCACAAAGGGATTACAAAATGCCTGTAAAAAGAAAAACACACTTTACAGAGATTTCATAAGACATAGAACTAAAGATGCTGAGAATAAATATAAAGTATATAAAAATAAATTAATCAATATTATAAGAATAAGCAAGAAAGAATATTATAAGAAAATATTAGATGATAACAAGAATAATATTAAAGGAATATGGAATATACTAAACAGTATTATAAGAAATAGCCCTAGGCAAATAAGTTATCCTAAGTATTTTATTGATAAGGATAATGAAAACTATAATATGGATGACGTAGCTAACAGTTTTAATAAATTCTTTATAAATGTTGGACCTGAACTGGCAGAAAAAATCCCTGATCCAGGGACATCTGGTGAAAGCTATGATAGATCACTGGAAAGAAATCCCTACTCAATGTTTCTCAAACGCTCGCTAAGAAGCAGCTTCAGCCACAGACTCATTCAACCCCGCTGCTCCAAGGAACGATACAGGAAATCGTTCCTCCCAACCGCAATAAGACTGTTCAACTCTACCTCTGTCAGAGCCACCATCACAGAACTGCACTAAACCTGTCTCCTTGCACTTTATTCTATTGTATTGTATTGTATTGTATTGTATTTTATTGTATTCAAATATACCGGCTGCTATGACAACTTAATTTCCCTTCGGGGATAAATAAAGTAATCTATCTAGCTATCTATCTATCTATCAAAGCAGTACAAGTACAAAGTACAAAATATAAAAACAAAAAGTCTACTGATTTTAATGACATCGACATGACATTGGTCAAGAAAGTCATTGTGGGTATTTCAAAACCATTGACGTTTATCTGTAATTTATCATTTCAAACTGGTACATTTCCAAATCAAATGAAAACAGCAAAAGTCATACCACTGTACAAAACTGGGAACAAGCATCACTTCACCAACTACAGACCTGTCTCTCTACTTCCACAATTCTCCAAAATATTAGAAAAAATCTTCAACAATAGACTGGACACATTCTTAGAAAAGCACAAATTAATTAATGACAGTCAATATGGATTCAGAACCAACAGATCAACATCACTTGCATTAATAGAGTCAGTTGAAGAAATTATAAATGCTATTGAACAGAAAAAATATGCAGTAGGAGTATTTATTGATATCAGAAAAGCTTTCGACACAGTCAATCATAACATTTTATTCAATAAACTGGAAAGATATGGAATAAGGGGGATATTATTGGAGTGGATAAAAAGCTATTTAAGCAAAAGGAAGCAGTTTGTGAAGTTGGGCGACTGTTCATCATCATGTTTGGACATTCCATGTGGCGTACCCCAGGGGTCAATGCTGGGTCCGAAACTGTTTATCATGTATATTAATGATATATGTAATGTTTCAAATGTATTGAGGATGGTTCTATTTGCTGATGACACTAATATTTTCTGTTCTGGGGAGAATTTAAAACTACTAGAAGAAATCATCAATAAGGAAATGAGCAAAGTAAAAACATGGTTTGATAAAAACAAACTATCATTAAACTTAAGCAAAACAAAAATAATGTTATTTGGTAACTGTAGAATGAACACGAAAATAAATATCAATATAAATGGAGTTGAAATTGAAAGAGTTTCCGAAAATTTATTTCTTGGGGTTATAATAGATGAGAGATTAAGTTGGAAATCACATATTACACACGTACAATCAAAACTATCAAGAAGCATTTATGTATTAAACAAAGTAAAACAGGTTCTAGATCAAAAATCACTCCGTATTCTCTACTGTTCACTAGTCTTACCATACCTCAGTTACTGTACAGAAGTCTGGGGCAACACATACAAAACATCATTACGTTCACTCACTATTCTTCAAAAAAAAGCAATCCGCATTGTTCACAATGTGAGATATCTGGATCACACTAACCCATTATTCATACGGTCAAAATTATTAAAATTCACACATCTGGTGGAATTTAAAACTGCACAGATAATGTTTAAGGCTAGAATCAACATATTACCCTTAAACATACAAAAATTATTCAATGATCGTGAGGGGGGTTATAATTTAAGGGGAAAATTTAATTTCAAAGTGAACAGCGTCCGTACGACCAGGTAAACGTTTTGCATTTCAATATGTGGTGTGAGACTATGGAACATTTTGAGTGGGGAGATCAAGGAATGTCCAAACATTAACCAGTTTAAAATAAAATACAAAGAATTGATTTTCACAAGGTACAGGGATGAAGAAGGTGTTTAACATAGTGTATATGTTTACATGTATGTATATTTGTACATATTTGACGGTATTTATATAATATTGAATGTTTAATTAGGTATTATTATAAGATTAATTGACAATATTATTAGATAAATCCAACAATATTATTAGATAAATATGCAGTTGGTAACAAATTGTATCATATTGAAAATTAATATATATTAATATGTACAATTTTTTTTTCCCGATTATTATTATATCATTAATAAGGAAGCCAATAGTCATTATAGATATATAAATCAGGGAGAAGGGGTGAGATTAAATAAGTTTTCTTCTTCTCACCCCTTTTCGAACAGGTAAAGCAAGTGCAAGACAGTTTATTTTCACTGTGTGTAAATATTACTTTAATGTAACTGTCCACTTGTTTAATTTATTTTATTGTTTATTATTGCTCTTTTTGTTTTTTATTGTTTACTTGTTCTAAATAAAACCTTTTTCAATTCAATTCAATTCAATTTTATTACAATTCTAAAAGCTTGGCTTAAGTTGTATGTACGTGGTGAAGGGGACCTGTGAGTATGTCCAGGTCTGCCGTGGGTACATGGATGTCGAATGTCCACTCTGCGAAGTGACGGTGGGTTTTCCCCCATAACATCATTAGGGTTTTCCCACTGTGTCCAGTGTGTCCACACCACTTGGCCATAACGCTGCATAGTCTCATTATTATCGTTGTAAGCATTTTGTTCCATAATGGGATATTTTTAAATGTGTGTTTGTAAAAAGGGTGTGAAAAGAGGGATTCTATGAAACTTTAAAATATCCAGTTTTTAATGTTGACACCACATAGTGAAAGGAGGGATTTGTGAAGGAATGATAACTATACTGCTAATCAACACTGATATACCAATCACTAACTCAGTACATCAAATGTGTAATGCTTAAAAAACAAACATCTCCAATTGAACAGAGTCTGGGGTTGGTGCACGCGTTCATGTATCACCCCCAGTCACAGGGAAAGGTTGAGCTCATGAAGTGGAATCTGGAAAGCAGGTGGACCAACATCTGTGCAACAACTAACATGAATTGGGTAGATGCTCTCCCTATTGCCCTAACAGCCATCACAAGTTCAGTGAACACCTCTACAGGATTCACCCCATATGAACTTCTGACGGGGCGACAGTTTCTGGGACAAGACAGACACTTGTGTCAACAAGTCTTATGTACTACCAATAAGGCTGTAGGAAGTTAAACCAGGCTCTCTGTTCAGAGAGCTGCATATTCAGTGTCAATTAACACAAACTTCCCCCATTAAAAAATAAAAACGTTTTACACAACAGAATTATCATTGTATTTTTAAATGGAACAAAACTTTCTTTGATTTCTTAAGAGTAATAATGTCTGGATATAAGATCATATAGCATAACATAGCATAGCATAGCATAGCATAGCATAGCATAACATAATCTAGCATATTCCTACGTGTGTGACCAACATATAATATTCATACAAAATGGCCGACATCATCTATGTCTCTTGACGTTTATCCTCATAGATATAAACTATTTTATGTAATATCATCTTTCTGTGGTCAGATTCCCTTCTCTGAGACTTCAAGGTATGTTGAGCACAGCAAACACACATCTCTATATATAGTTACAGGTTTACCTTTAGTTCCAAATCCAAACATTTACATTGTATTCATTTAGCAGACACTTCCAATAATTATGTATCACCAGGGAACAATAACATCTCAATTATAATGTTACATGGCAACCCCAGGGTGCCTACAGTAGTGACGTTCTCTTACATGTCACATTAAAGATATCTTAAATCATGAACAGCTAACTTGTGCAAGTCCTTTATTCAACAACTTTGACATCTTGAATCAAGCTATCACTGAAATCCCTACCTTCACCTTCTTTCCCAGTAATATATTTGTTGACACTGTTTGTCACTTCTTGTGTACACTGATTCATACATCTTTCTGGATTTTCCTGGAAGTAACCTTTTACTTTCTCCCCATTATCAGGTAGACCGCCACTAATGTTCTCTATAGATTTCTATATACAGTTTGAAAATTATAACAAATAAGTGATTCATTATTCATAATTAGTTATAATAGTTGTATGTATTTCATGGTCATGGTTTGTTCTTCTGTATTTGCTGGGACAGTTACTTGAGTTCTTTCAGTGCTACATCTAGGGTGATCTGTTTCCAGCCCTGAGGGAGTTCACCTCTGCCAGTAAATTTGTATCCTTTCTTTGTCTCCCACTGAGACTGAAATTTACAAAGAAACCATTTCCAGTAACTCTGACTGCTACCATCTGTAGTGATGTTCCATTTACTGTATGGTTCACCAGCAACTTTGTATGTCTTGTAGGGAAAAGTACCAGCCTGACATATGAAACGATTATCACTGCTTACAGAAGTAGTGCAGAAGTCAATAGAAAACATATCTGTGCCTACATAATGCCAGCAAGCTATAGCTTGAGATCGATGAAACATAAGACTGTGATCACCATCATGGAGCGGGATGGTGTTTGTGCAGATGGCTTTGCAGAATGGGCACTGGTCCCAACATCCTTGGTGATGATCGAACAGGTGCTTGGTGGCTTGGTTTTTCAAAGTGTCAAAAGACTCTTTTACTGAATTCTGCTCTTCTTGTTCTTTCATCTTCATCACCATCTCATTAAGACGTTTTGCCATCATCTCTTTGAGTTCTGTCAGGTTCTGAATCTTTTCATTTTCAATGCTTTTCAGATCCTCTCTTTTTATCACCATGTATGTTCCAAGTTCCTTACAGAAACTGTCAAGCCATGTTTTGGCATCGCCACGTTGGGTAACCACTTCTGCTGTTACATCTGTATTCACTGTTAAAATCACAGTGTTCAGGGAATGTAGGTTTTCAATAAGCATTTTTGTCATTTTGTCATTTGTACAAAAAGTCTCCACGTGTTCCTGGATGAATCTTTTAAAATAGGTCTTTGGTTGGTCAATGTATTCCTCATAGTCCTTAAAGCTTTGCTTGTTGGCAAGATGTTCCAGTATGCGATTCTCAAGATTGGATCTGTTTCCATTAAAGGCTTGGTGGTTGTTTATTAATAAATCACTAATCTGTCTACTGGTTTTATGATTCATTTGATGCTTGATTGCTGGTTTCAGCTGTTTACAGAGGAAATCTGAAAAAATGGTGATTGAGTTTGCTCCTTTGCAAAAGTTTGTACACATCTGAAGGTACTGATCTCGTTTGCTTTTCAAATATGTTAGAGGATCTACTGTTTTCCTGAACGATGAATGCATCCTCTCAAATGTTGGAACTGCTTTGATGCACAGATGAACAGACATGTCAGTTAGGTATTCTTTCGTGAATTCTACCTTGTTTGACTTTTCGTAAGTGTTCATCTCGCTTTTTATGTTGCTTAATATTTCATGAATCAAGCTGTCACTGAAATCCCTAACTTCACCTTCTTTCCCAGTAATATATTTGTTGACACTGTTTGTCACTTCTTGTGTACACTGATTCATACATCTTTCTGGATTTTCCTGGAAGTAACCTTTAACTTTATCCCACCATGATTTATTTACGTGTTTTTTAACATCTAACATAAAAGGGCCCTTTTTGCTTCTAATCTTGTCTATGATGTAATTCTGATTTTTAAACCGATCAAGCAAGATTCCTTCCACGGCAGCTCTAACATCAACAGGTTTCTCTTGAGGTTTTTCCTTAGCCACTTTGTTGCTCCATTCCGTCCATATTGAGTTAAACCGCTTCTCCACGTCCCTGTCGGTAAGCCTCTGGTCTTTTAGTTTGGATGCCAAGTTTTTGCTCATTTGGAGCAATTCTGCCTCATAGTCAGAATTTCTTTGGTCAAGTTCTGATCTGCTTTTCTTGATTGTGATGACATCTTTGCATTTCTTTACAATGTTTTCAATGAGCTCCCCGTTCAGATTTTCCAACCGCTTGTCAATGTTGACTTTCCATTGAATAAGGATTTCTGGGTTTTTATTTTCCTTGAAGTAT
Organism: Mallotus villosus; assembly: GCA_903064625.1. Classification (NCBI taxonomy): domain Eukaryota; kingdom Metazoa; phylum Chordata; class Actinopteri; order Osmeriformes; family Salangidae; genus Mallotus; species Mallotus villosus. The sequence goes on from CAEFZP010005699.1 coordinate 20,111, forward strand.
GTATCTATTTCCCCTTTCAAGGGATTGTAAACCTGATCAAAATCAACAATGAGATCTTTGCGATTCACGTCCTCAATTGTTTTGCTTTGAAGTTGGTTGTGCAACTTGTTCTCTTTTTCCAGGGAATGTTTTCTCAGTTTCCAGCACCACTCAGAAACCTTTTTTTCCAAATCACTGTACACCATCATTTCAAGTGTATTTCTGAAGCTGAACACAAAGTTCTCCTTCAAAAGACAATTCCATAGGTCCCCGATCCGTAGTTTTACTTCAGGTAATGTGGAAAATCTACTGCCTGACCTCCACTGTGCGATGGAGAGCACCTTGTTCTTCAGCTCCTGAACGTTCTGGCTGTAGGAGGGGTTGGGAGGGGCCATAGGGGGGTCTCCCTCTAGAAGGCCCTTGAAGTAGAATACGTGAGTTTTTACATCAAATTGGATTATATCACTAAAGCCAGTGACAGAATCAATTTGCTCCTCTTTAGCTGCAGTTACAGCCATAGCATCTAATTTCCCCATGAGATTTATTCTTCCCTCCATGTTTTTCTCGCCGGCTGAGGCCTCTGCAACATTCTGGTGCACAAAGATGCAGCTTGGTGTGATTTTAACTTGTTTCATCCTCAAGAATGCCTGGACACAAATTTGAAGGATGTCGTGCATTTCAGATGGGTTTTCCCCCATAATGTTGATGATGGTGATGTCCCCTATTCCGATAATAAAAGTTGCCAGTTCATTGTCATGACTGAGGGACGTATTGGTACTGAGCTCTGGTGATCTCAGGCCCTCTGTGTCCACCACCAGAACATACTCATATTTCAGCTGGTCCACTATGGCCTGATCCACCTTGATTAGCTGCATGAAGGCTCCTCTTGTGCACCTGCCCGCGCTCACGGTGAACTGAAGACCAAACATGGCATTCAGTAGTGTGGACTTCCCAGAGCTCTGCAGTCCAAGAACCGACAGCACAAATACCTTCTTGTCTCCAAGTGTTTCAGTAAGACGGTCCAGGACAGCCTGGATCCACAACAGAGGAACGTGGGCCGCATCTCCATCCATCAGCTCTAGTGGCAACCCAGACATCAGCATCTCAGCTCCTATTGCAGGGAGAGCCTCTATAAGTTTCTTCTGATGTCCTTTAGGCTTGAAAACTTCATACATCTGGCTTATTTCTCTCATTATATGCTGAAGTCCAATTGTGGTTGCAGTCATTTTGTCAGAAATCGTGTTAAGTTTCTTAAGCAGCAGATCTTTGTCAGATGATCCTCCTCCAGACTTGGGGCCACATTTAAATGTTGCCCACGTTGAGAGGTACTCTTCCTCATATCCTGCAAGTGCACCCATGTTGAATTCATCCAGGAACATTCTCAGCCACTGCAGCATGTATAATTTTGTCTCTTGTGAATGATTTAGGGGTGTTAAACAGTTTATAAATGACTTCATGAAATCATTGATTGGTGAAGCTGCCTTAAGCTGTGCCTCTCGAATACAGACCTTCTCCTTACTGATTGCGTCCGACTGAAATTCCAAACTTTCTTTTCCTTTGCCTTTCAGACGATACTGATCCTTATCTTTCTGGCACCAATCATGCCACAGCTTTCCTTGGAGAGGTAAAACTTTCTCCTTGAGTCTCAATGAACTTTCCTCCTTCAACAGGCACATCAAAACCTCGGCTTGTTCACGACCATCTCTACAGGATTCCTTGTCTTCATCCACTTTAAAATTATGTTTTCTTGCTTCGTCACAAAATAGTTCAATGCTTGTCTTCTTTTCATATGTGTTGACACAGTGTTGGATGTGTGATATTATTTCATCATTCAGCTCAGCCTCGTTTCTGTTTTTGGCAGCTAATCTCACCTTCGTTAGGTTTTTTGATGTCTGACATTTTTCCTGTCCGGAGAAAAGGACAATCAGAGGGACAGGAGACTTTGAAAGATCGTTGGAAATGTCTTTGTTTTTTTCATCTAAGGGACGATCTGAAAGTAGAACAACATTCACAGTGCTCACTGACTGCATGAATTCAAGTTGCTGTTGATGGTCTCTGGCATCACCATGAAGGTTCAGAAAAGCCACACAATCGTCAAAAACATCATCTTCCTTTCCCGCTGGACAGTACCAGGCGATCTCCACAACTCCGTCCATGAGGAGACGGTCTGGAGTGCCACCTTTGCAATTACGATGGAAAAACACATTGTGCTTTTGTTTGCTAATGACACTGTTCAGGATCTGGGACTTGGAAATGTAGGACTCTCCCAATCTGATGAAGGATACAACTGGCACTGGTGTATTAAACATGTGTCTGCTCTTGTATTTACCAGGGCTGTCTGTCTTAGATTGTGCTTTACTTTGCCATGACTTCTTGATGTTCCGAAGGGCCCAGAGAGGGAATTCTGTTTCCTGTGTAAAGGGGTTAGGTACCAGCAAGGGCAGGCCAAACTGGCAACTGGAGAGTTTCGAAAATATGTACTGCTTCATAAAATCATCGGCACAGTAGAAAACTGCCATGTGAAGATCCATCGGGTGAATGTGTTGCTCTTCATTCTGTACTGGGATCCCATGGGGTCCCTCAAAGTTAAAAACATCCTCATCGTCATCATGGCTCTCTGAAACTGTGGCGTTTTTTTCAGGTTTGCAGGACAGAAATCTAGCCCTGTAATCCAACATCATCAGTTTGTACAGATACAGAGAGCTCAGCTCTTTTTCTGTTTGAGGTGGTTTAACATCCTGAGATAAAGCATCTATCACTAGAATATTGCTTTGTTGTATGCAATTGGGGAGCATGTCTCTTAGACCCAGTTTCTGGAGTAAATTCATACATCTGGTTGTTTTCTCTCTTGAGTTCTTGCCTGAGGAAATAAGTAAAATCAGTAATCACATATTTTTGTATTGCCTAAAGGATGCCAAATAGTCTTCCTGATTCTGAAGGATCATAGCTTTATATCAAGAGTGTTTTTCAACAACCAATGAGATGTAAGATTAGGGGAAAAACAGGACATTTACAAATAGTAAAATAAAATGTCCATTGTGCATCACAGTGACGTGGCACTTTTTGGAGTGTGGCTGCCTGAATGTCTGTAAATATCAGCACTGCGAACAATCCTGGTATCACCAGACTAAATGTGTAAATGCAAATAGGTCTGGAACCTTTTTGCATTCGTTAAGGGTAGGGGTGCACCGATCCGATATTAGGATATCGGCCCCGATATTGACAAAATAGCTGGCAAACATACATGGCGAATACACCGAATTCTGATTCTGAAAGTTTTAGAATTCATTGTTTTAGATGCTCAACCAGTCAGTTGTTGAAGATGAGGGCTTCTGTCGCCTACTGGAATACTTAGAGCCAAGGTACTCTCTTCTAGTGATGTGTCGTTCGTGAACTAATTGTTAGTATGACTCAGGAGTAACGAATAGTCTCAGAGAGTGATTCGTTAATTTTCTTGTGGCAGAGATAAACAAAAAAGTTTAAATAACAAAGCCTGTAATTATAATTTTTGAACAAATATCATTCACGTCTTACTAAACCTAGTCACGCAAAAGTGAATGAGGTAAACAAGTCCTTTCTGCATTGTATTTTAAAGACCTTGAAACTATCATCCATGCTTTTATCACCTCATGTTTGGATTATTGTAATTCCCTCTATGATGGTCTCCCCCAGTCCTCAATTGCCCGTCTTCAAAAGTTTGACCACATTACCCCAGTCTTTGCCTCTTTGCACTGGCTTCCTGTCCAGTTTAGAATACGTTTTAAAATGTTATTGTTTGTTTCAAAGCTCTTAATGGACCGGACCCTTCATATATCTCGGACCTTGTAAAATTGCACGCACCCATTAGGTCACTAAGGTCTGCGGACAAGCTTCTTTTATACACTCCCCGATCACGCTGTGTACGCACAGGTGATAGGGCCTTTGCAGTTGCTGGTCCTAAGCTGTGGAATCAGCTTCCCCTATCTATTAGGCAGGCTCCTTCATTGTCTGTTTTTAAATCCAGGCATAAGACCCACCTCTATGTTCTGGCGTTTCCCACCACTTGACTTGTGCTGTTGCTTGTTTTTCTGTTGTTGACTGTTTTGTATTTTGTTTTACTGTGTTTTCTATAGTATTAAAAAAAATGTATTTGGATTCTGTTTTTGTGCTTTTGTTCGGCACCTCGGTCAGCCTTGCTGTGTTTTGAGTGTGCTTTATAAATAAAATGTACTTACTTACTTACTTACTCTGGTTCCTCTTCTGAGCCTATGCAGGTCACGTGAAAAAGGATCCAAAGACCCGTACCCGGCAGATGAACGAATCATTGATCCGAAAACACGGTTCGGGAGATGAATGACTCATTGATCCGAAGACACGGTTCGGGAGATGAATGACTCATTGATCCGAAGACACGGTTGGCAGAAGAACGAAACATTGACTCGAAGACACGGTTAGGAGGTGAACGATTCGTTCATCTGCCGGGTATGGGTCTTTGGACAGTTTTTCACGTGTTTTATTTTGAATTCCTGTTTGCAGGACTTTGCACTTAAAGGGGTGATTGACTGGGTTTTTTGAGTATTTTACACTGTTCCTTAAGGTCTCCGAATAGGGTATGTAACATTGGTTTGGCTGAAAATGGCCTGGGTGCAACTGTCCTATGCCCTCTTTTGCATCCAGCATTTTTTTCCTGGGAAAAAACGCTAGCTTTTTCCCTTGCTCATTGGTATTTAGATGAGTTGTGCGCTGATTGGTTGGTTTACAACGAGCGAAGCTGCGGAGCAAAGACGGCCAACAGCACTCACTGAAACAAGAAGGTGGAGACTTGAAATAAAAACGTACAAATAAATCTATTGTGTCTACACAACACTGTTTTCAACAGATTGACTAGATATCATTTGAAATGATTACGGTAGTTTCCACTTCAGTTGTCGAAGCAAACAGAATCGCCTTACGTCGGTAACGTTAGCACTACAGCTTAGCAAACAAACTATCGTGATTCAACTCAGCTTTAGTTAGCTCTAGCTATCTTGCTGAAAAATAGATCTAGACAAACATGCATGTGAATTGTAGATTTACATAACAACACGGGTTATTTATTTGAATGAAACATAGTCAGGAACATGAAATAACGTAAGTCTCATTGCCAATAAACTAGGCTAAATCATAACACATTCATGCTCTTGCGTTAGCTGGCTAAACTGGTTTACATGCCTACAGTATAGTGTTTTCGCTATCTAGCTGTTCTTACATTCCTTGCAAATGAAGCTGTTGCTGAAAAGAGGTGCGTTCCGACCTTAGTTATGTTCATCACAACCGCAAGCTTTAGTATGATTTTGTCGGTAACAGTTATTAGCAATGCTAACGTATCCTGTATCTAGCACAGCCTTTTCTCCAGTTATTTCGAATAGATAGCCTAATCTAGACAGGCGTCAGCAAAAGGCTAGACTGCTTTAGTTTTATGGCAATTTGTTTGGAAGCTTCCCTTCTAATGCCGACTACAGCAGTATGTTGATGTGTTTAGAAACGTATTTAGCATTCTATTATGCTAGATACAGGAGACATCAGCCATGCCCGTCGAGTGACTTGTTCTTTGGGAAGATGGTGAAAAGGATCTCCGGTACAGCCTGGAACACTGCATTTACGGCGCTGCATTTTCGATATCTTGTAGGCTAAACTTATTGTAATTCCTGTGTAAGTAAAGAGCAGCGCGCAGCTAGCTAAAAAAGTGTCGGAGATCTACGCGACCCCTGTTTATGTTCCTGCCTGGACCAGAAAACCAGAGGGCGGGTAAATGTAATTGTTGGAGCATGACAAAGATGACGCTGCATCTTGTGACGTCCCAAGTTGCACTGTTTCATAAGCGAGCGTTTGCCAGTTGCAGTTTCAAAACAGTAGTGAGAAGTGACTTCAATGGACTTTGAGGTTCACTGTATGTCTACATTACACACCAAACTGTCATTTCTCGACTATGACAAGGTAAAAACGGTTTTGCAGTCAGTGACGCCTTTAATATATATTTTTAAATTTTTACATGTTTGGTTAAGGTTTGATTACTATTGTATGTTCAACCAATACACTGTTGTTTCTGCGGCTACATTTTATTTATTTAATTTAAGAAGTTTGATTACATTCTGTTTTAGATTTGAATCGGTTTTTTTAAATAACAAATACATAAGAATTCAAATCTTTTTTTGACATGTTTACGATGTTTGGTAACTATTTGATTACTATTGTATGTTTAACCAATACACTTTTGTTTCTACTGCTAAATTGTATTTATAAATAAGTTTGATTATATTATATTTTCAATTTGAATGCACAGTTGTTTTTTAAATAACAAATAAATAAGAATTCAATAAATTACATTTATGTTATTTTGTCTTAGTTAGGTAAGTAATGTTTAGTTAGGAAAGTCTGGTGTCTTTAGTCTCTTCCACATGGTGGAAGGAAGGTATAAGGTGCGAGGTATACAGTTTATTATTAAGTCAACAACGATATCAGGTTAGGGTTACCCTAACCCTGCCTAGTTTGGGGGGCATGTCGCTTAGACCCAGTTTCTGGAGTAAATTCATACATCTGTTGTCTCACCAGTGATGATGGTTGTAGAGGCAGGTTCACTGTGTCTTCCTCCATGATCCAGCACAGTTGAGACTCCAACAGTGTACTGAGTACCAGCTAGCAGGTCAGTCAGTGTTGAGCAGCAGTCTGCAGTCTGTATCGTCTGAGACTCTGATCCTGGGCTGCTGTAGGTTATGAGGAAGTGATGTGGGATTGTCTCCATTCCTCCAGCCTTGGTCCAGCGCAGAGTCACAGAGGAGGGCTGTACCTGCTCTGTGGTCAAGTCAGCTGGTGGTGGAACTCCTGGAGTTAAGAACAACATTTTAACAAGTTATCTTTTGGGATCAACATATGTTGCCAGTAGTTTTGTTTAAACAAATAAACAGGGTCTGTTTCTATTCAAGGCCTTACTAGTGGAGAAGGTCTGTGACACAGGTGGACTCTTTTTCCTGTTGTCTAGCAGACTGCAGACACTGACAGAGTACTCAGAGGCAGGTCTCAGGTCAGAGAGAGTGATACTGAGTGAGTAGGTGGTGATGTGCTGATCTGTTCCTGGACTCTGGTAGGAGACTTGGTACTGGAGTTGCGTCTGGTCCATTCCACCTGGCTGTTCCCAGCTCACAGTGGCTGATGTGGTGTCCACTGAGACAACTGTCAGTTTGTCTGGAGAAGGGACACCTGATAAAGAAAAAACAGTTTCAGGAGTGCCAGGAGAACATTCACATCATGCAGACAATGTTATTGTAGTAAAATCTTTATTTCAAATGTACAAGTGTCTCACCAGTGATGATGGTTGTAGAGGCAGGTTCACTGTGTCTTCCTCCATGATCCAGCACAGTTGAGACTCCAACAGTGTACTGAGTACCAGCTAGCAGGTCAGTCAGTGTTGAGCAGCAGTCTGCAGTCTGTATCGTCTGAGACTCTGATCCTGGGCTGCTGTAGGTTATGAGGAAGTGATGTGGGATTGTCTCCATTCCTCCAGCCTTGGTCCAGCGCAGAGTCACAGAGGAGGGCTGTACCTGCTCTGTGGTCAAGTCAGCTGGTGGTGGAACTCCTGGAGTTAAGAACAACATTTTAACAAGTTATCTTTTGGGATCAACATATGTTGCCAGTAGTTTTGTTTAAACAAATAAACAGGGTCTGTTTCTATTCAAGGCCTTACTAGTGGAGAAGGTCTGTGACACAGGTGGACTCTTTTTCCTGTTGTCTAGCAGACTGCAGACACTGACAGAGTACTCAGAGGCAGGTCTCAGGTCAGAGAGAGTGATACTGAGTGAGTAGGTGGTGATGTGCTGATCTGTTCCTGGACTCTGGTAGGAGACTTGGTACTGGAGTTGCGTCTGGTCCATTCCACCTGGCTGTTCCCAGCTCACAGTGGCTGATGTGGTGTCCACTGAGACAACTGTCAGTTTGTCTGGAGAAGGGACACCTGATAAAGAAAAAACAGTTTCAGGAGTGCCAGGAGAACATTCACATCATGCAGACAATGTTATTGTAGTAAAATCTTTATTTCAAATGTACAAGTGTCTCACCAGTGATGATGGTTGTAGAGGCAGGTTCACTGTGTCTTCCTCCATGATCCAGCACAGTTGAGACTCCAACAGTGTACTGAGTACCAGCTAGCAGGTCAGTCAGTGTTGAGCAGCAGTCTGCAGTCTGTATCGTCTGGGACTCTGATCCTGGGCTGCTGTAGGTTATGAGGAAGTGATGTGGGAATGTGTCCATTCCTCCAGCCTTGGTCCAGCGCAGGGTCACAGAGGAGGGCTGTACCTGCTCTGTGGTAAAGTCAGCTGGTGGTGGAACTCCTTGAGTGAAGACGGTGCATTTTAGAGATTTGACAGAAACATTTTGATATACAGTAAAAGTTTTATGTCTAACTCGGTATAATACATCTTCAACAAACAGAATAATACACATACAAACATCATACACATAGTCCCAGCTATTACCTTTTCTTTCCTGTACTTTTGCTATTATAGACTTTAAGAAAAACAAACTAAAAAATTCAACCTAAAAACCAATGGCTCCGGTGGTACGTTACCAAGATAATAAAATAAATAAAAATGTCTCCTCAAAAGTTCCTGAAGAGGTTTTCTGTTGCGTAGTATACAGGAAGTACCTCACAGCAGTGTATCAGGTCAATCAGCTACACTAAGTACATACAAATAAATAAGACGTCTTACTGGTGAAGATGGTTTTAGACACAGCTTCACTCTGCTCCCCAGTTGTCAACACGGTTGAGACTCCAACAGTGTACTGGGCACCAGGCTGCAGGTCAGTCAGGGTTGTGCAGCAGTGTGCAGTGTTGACGGCCAGCAGTTCTGATCCAGGACAGCTGTAGGTTGTGAGGTATTGATGAGAGAGCTGCAGTCCTGGTGGTTTGGTCCATCGTAAAGACAGACAACTGTCCTGTCTCTCTACTGTCAGGTCTCTGGGGCCTGGGACCGCTTGGAGATAAATGACAACATTGTAAACTGGTTATCTTATTATTTACAGTATGATATCATCAGTCATTAGTTTTTATGTATATATTATTGTGAGTGGGATTTAAAATGTTTTACCTTTTTCTATGGCCGGGGCCACATCCACCAGGATGTGTGTCTGTAACACTGCTGAAGTGTAGTGCCTCCTGACGTGCTTCTCACAGTAGGAGAGACGGCAGGTGAGACAGGTCTTCACAGCTCTCCTCTCGGTGTCATCATCAGAACAGGGGTCACAAAGACCCTCTCTGGATCTAACATTGAGACAGCAAAGACAAGAATTATGCTATACACGTGACAGCCAGTATAGAGAATGTGTAATGGTGTAATTGTACCAGAGCTCTACGGACAACACAACATACATACAACATAGAGAGCTTTTCTGTTCTGACTATTAAGGACATTGAGACACCATTAATCATGTGTGATTTTTGATTATGTAGATAAAACAGTATGATCTCACATCTCTGAGCCTTCATCTGTGCAGGTAATAGGAATATTCATGGGAAGGTCACTCTTCAGTGATACAATACTGGTGGTTGGTGATCCAGATATCGCAAATGTAACCCTGCAATTTGAGTATTGGTTATGAAATAAACATATGTAATAAACAGATGTCAAAATAAATGTATTGGCATGCCTAAAATAAATGGACATACTCTTTTTCTTTAGTTATGTCGTGCTCTCTGAAATGTATGGTTGTTTTCTCATCCTCAACGGCACATCTTGGTTCCATCTTCTCATCTTCATGGACTTCACAAGACAATCCCTCTGGTTTCTGGACTAAATCTTTTATAACTTCCTCTGGCTTGATACCACTGTTAATGCGTTTTGTTTCAGATACAATTTGCTCGTTGTCAGTTTTCATGGTCTGGCTGTTAAACATTGCTTCAAGGGCTTTTTTTTCCCATTTGTAGCGAACATGTTTTTCAATCTTTTTTTGCTCTGTATCATCTAAATATTGTAATGGTGACAAATTAACAACATGTAATTCATCTTTAAACACCTTTAACCAGTAAGGTTCATCCAGTCCAAGCTCCCTGAGTTTTACTGCAAGATCTGAAGGTTCTGGAACTGGAGATTTTAGATTTGACATGTTGCTTTTTCTTGTCTTTGACTCCTTGCCTAAGGAAATAATAAATACATGATTAAGGATTTTACTTCTTAACTAAAGGACATTATGGGTGCAGCCTAGCTTAGCCCATTAGCTTAGGACCTCAAAGTTCTTTACTCGACACCAAAGTTCAGAAACAAAAGTCTGTGATCCGAAATTCTTCGTTTGAAAGTTTACTTAAAACTGATTTAAATAATACAGCATAAAAATTCAGGATAATACTTTTCTAACAAGTTAACTGGCATTAGTGTAGGTAAAAGGACTGTGTTGCTCCAAGGTCCAATAGCTTCTGACTGCTTCGCGGTGTTTCTTGTTCTTTCATATCCAATCCAATCAAATTAAGTTTTTCTTAGCGTCACTAGTCAACTATCAATATTTACATTTCTACATTACACATGCAACACAATTTCTTCTTAGTTCTCATAAATATCATTCAATCTTAAATTCTCTATCTACAATTATTACAAAACTATTATTTCCACAGAAATGGCTTCAACAACATATTAACGTATGGAAAACCGTTTTCCTGATTTAAAGGAATCTCGCTTTATATCAATTTTGTCTATCGATTTGTAAAGGGAATTTTTACAGCCAATGAAAATTAAGATTGTAAATGAATTGAAAATGTCAAATGGGCAAGCTGCAGAAATAGAAGGTGTGACTTTTGGGAGTTTTTGGAAGATTATTTTGCAAATGCAAACAGGTCTGTAACTAGGGCTGCAACTAACGATTATTTAAATAATAGATTTTTGTTTGTTGATTAATCGATTAATCAGATAAAAATTGTGCTCAAGCCTTCCGCGAGCACAACCATTGTTCTCGCTTACATATATATTATTATTATTTTCCCACCCCTAAGGATCCCTCAACGCCGATGTCAAAAGGTTCGTCTTGTTCGTCCTGTCAACAATGTCAAAAACACTTGAGTTTACAAGAAACACAGAGTACATTATAAAAAAAACTTTGCACTAAGAGTAAACATATGTCAATATACATTTTATGAAACAAAATTAAGGCTAGGGAACATAAAAGTTTATACAAATATATAAAAATGGTTACAAATTGTTGCTGTTTTAATTGCCTTTTGTTTAAGATCATTTTATACTGAAGAAATATACTGTCTGAGCCAGTAGCGGACTGGCCATCGGGAGCACCGGGAGAATTCCCGATGGGCCGGAGCACTTCTGGGCTAGAGGGCCGCTTGCCTTTAAAAAACAAATGTACTAGCCTACTAATAAAAATTTCGGCAGAAGTTCGAGCAACACGGTTGGCCAGCAACACGGTTGGCCGGCCCCCCTTTCCTCCAGGACGGTTGGTCTATTCCAAATGAACGTATGCAGCCCTTATGGTCTGTCACTGTTGTGTGTAAGCGGCACTAACTGACAAATCGAAAGCTAGCTAGTAGAGACAGTATAAAGATGGAAAACCAGGCTAAGAAACGTAAACGTAATTACCTTCACTGGACAATGTTTGCCAATTGGACAAACGGCTATATGGTTTGTTTGTTTTACATCAAGCTCCCAAAAAATTTTTTCGCTCGCCCCAAAAAATTGCTCGCGTGTTATGCGCGCTCGCATTAAGTGTGGAACTACCTAACATCACATCAGCCACAGAATTGGCATGCATTAGCAGGGCGGTCGCTGTGATGGCGAATACGGGACCGGTTCTGGTGGGCCGGTCTGGATCAAAGTCTGGATCAAAGTCCAGGGCCTATTTTTACTCCCAGTCCGTCCCTGGTCTGAGCTCAACATTCAAAGCAATATAGCACGGTTTTCTTTCCATGAATTTGCATCTATGGATATGATATTTGGCCATAATAATAGTTCATTATAAACACAGATGTTTTCCCTGGAAACGTCTGGATCGACAACTGCTTTACCATTTGAATTGTGGATTGCATTGCCACTTTGTACATTAAATTGCCATATGAAACATGCATTTCCATTTGAATAAAGAGTCTACTAAACTTCTATATATACTTTATTTAAATTGAAAGGTCATCCTTAAGGACATGATTAAATGTTAACCTTAAATCTTGAAGAAAACATTTCATACTTCCTTTATGATTGAAATAAACACAATAAATAAAATGTATGTTTAAAAAAAACGGGTTTGAAAAAAAAAGACATACAGATTTGTCTGAAATCTCTAAACATTCATTACAATTTGAAATCACTGAAACGGTATCTGACTTACCTTCTTGGCTGTCCACCTAAAGACTGACTATAGTTGGATTGCTCTTGATTTATATACAGTATACATCCCACACTCTGAATTACTCAGTACCTCTGACAGGTGTATACCATGATCATTGATTAACACTAAATCCAGCCCACACTCCTCCCCTTAAGACATAACTACCTCTGGTAAATCAGTGGTTTACAGGAAATCTCAAGTAAATAGAGCTACTGATGTCTATTCATCTGTAGAATTGTAAGAATGTAATCTTTATATGTTTATTTGAGTTCAGACAGCAGTCACCAACAAGGGTTCCAGTTGATCGACAGTTGTACGTTTGGTGTGGAAGTCTAATTGGAATCTGCATATTCTTCTACATAGGAAACAATAGTCTTTCTTGTAGAAACTGTCTTTACTCATGTCTGGGAAAAAGGACGTGTTGCTTAACTGTATGGTTGAAGATGTTGCTGTAGGTTTTAGAAACGTCCACTTTAGGTGTCGTAAGCTCCAGAATCCATTGTCTCTGTTGTGAAAGTCTGTCTGCAACAGCATGGCTGAATGTTGCAAGAAGGAAGTGTTTTTTTATGATGTCCAACTTCTCCCATTTCCATCACCACCCTGGTCCTCATGCCCACTGCCATGCCCCTGCCCTGGTCCTCATGCCCACTGTCATGTCCCTGCCCTGGTTACTGGAATACAAGTGGGCGCAGAAGACTGAACTGTAAAAAGACGCAAAGCTGGAGGTACAGTATGACCGTACCGGCAGAGACAGGACTGTCTGGTGACAGCTTTTGCATCCTTGCTAGTGTATCCGAGTTCAACTGGTTGCCTTGCTAGTGCTAGGTGGGGTCTCAGGGGGGGGCGCGAGCGGCAGGGGGGATTTAGTGTTTTGTTTTTTTTTACGTTTTTTTGTTTTTACGTTTTTCTTTATTTTTTATATATATATATTATTACACAAAGACTAATGTTTATTTTTAAGTCATATATATTTTTGAAAGGGAATAAGCTGATGAAGCTGACTGACAAGTGACCAATGTTTACTGTTTAAAAATGTTATTAATTAAATGAAAACCCCAGAGAATCATTTGCTCTTGTTTCTGTGTTTTGAGATTCACACAGACTGAACGGTCTTGTTTAAATGTTACAAATTGAGTTAATAAACTTGGAAATTGTTTTAAGATGTTGCAGATGTCAGCAAATGTTATTAATCTATTTTAATAATAAGGTGATTGTATGCAGAATGCTGGTGCTAGCAACTCAAACTCATATATAACTCTTATACAGATAAATAAATAAATATTAGCAGGTTCTCAATAGTATTTCAATTTAGGGGGGGTCGCGAAAAAATTTCAGTCTCCTAGGGGGGGCATGACAGAAAATAATTGAGAAGCACTGGGTTAAACCCATTCCTCTGTATAAAAAAAGAATACTGCCCATCTGCGCCATTGAAGCTTCCTGACACACTTATAAAACATGTTTTTTCATAAAAATCAGAGGGCCCACAACAGGCAGCAACTGTCTGGGTCTTCAGGACAACCTTTTATGTCAGTTCTGTGTATTTTCTCAACTCCAATTTACTTTCACCCTTATTATTATTATAACAACTTTTCTTTAAAGAGTAGCAGTGACCCACCTTGGTCTCCAGGCTGACAGAGTGCCCGGCGGCGGCAAATTCATCAAACACAAAACAAGAAACATTATAGTATAAAAATGTTATAAAAGATATAGGGACTCCCAAGAGGGTCAAGACAAAGTGCTTTTACACACACACACACACACACACACACACTGTTAGGTCCTGTTGGATTTCGAGATCCAGGTTTCAATTGAGGCTCACGGGAGCCTCTATAAAGGTCGCGGAAGAGGGGGGTCGAGGCTGGTTTGCAAGCGGTACCGCTGACGTATTTTGTGGGCAGGTATTGCATTTATCACAGGATTTGTAGTTTTATTACCGCGTACCAATATCCCCCAGAAAGAACTACAACACACCGAATCGACGTTCTGAGGTCAGCGTTCTGATGGTTTTCTAGCAAAGACTCTAGAGCTCCGCTTTGTAAGCTACGACTCATAATTTTTTTGCTACTTGTAATAACTTTCTGCAGCCAGCATTTCTGGAAATGAACGAGGGTAAAACCTTTTTTAGACCTGGCTTAAAGAAATGTAAGACCTCGGATGAAAATATGGCAGTTTTTAAGACTTTTTAAGGCCTTAAATTTGAAGTTCAGAATTTAAGACTTTTTAAGACCCCGCGGAAACCCTGTTATAGTGCGGTAGAGGTGCTGGCTCCGGCTCCGACGGCCCTGTATTGGGCTGGCCCGGTGTCGCACCTTCTTTTGTGGCCGGCTCTCCAGGTTAGTTTCCTTTGTTACTTATTTTTCTTTACGGGGCACGAGAGGGGTTTCGTACTGAATAGTTTTTACAGAAAATAAGACAAACCAACACATGGTTTCCATAAATAAAACGTTGGTAACTACGTTGGTAACGTCTCCTGTGTCTCCCTTTCAAATGTTTTCACCCGCTTGGGTCGTAACACACACACACACACGTGTAGCCGATGCGGAGCGGTGAAACTCACTCCTTAGGTATGTATTGAGCCACCCGCCTCACTGAATAGCTAGCTTTTCTTAGGCGTAGTTGGTAGTGGTGGCGCTTGGGAAGCCAGAGGTGGCGAGTTCGACTCCCGGTGGGAGCGATCTCCCCGGTGTGGGAGTGAACAGTGCCAGATACCTCTGACGGAACTTGCAAGACCACGGTCGTTACATACCCGTTACACACGCACACCCTCAAACACACACACACCCTCAAACATACACCCTTGTGATGACTGTGCAAGGCTTTCCACTCAGCATTAATCAAGGGCATAGATTTAATTAAACATGGGTGAGACATGTGAAAATAAAACTACGGCCCTGCTACTAATGCACCATGCCTGGGAGAGTTCAGTAAAGTACCCACCACTGTCTTGCAGCCGACCTCGCTGAAAGGACATCCGCTCTTAGACTTGGCACAGTTCCTGGCATGGTCACTCATCTACAGAGGGTACAAAACAGAAATGGACTTTAGATCCTTTTAACAATAAACAATAAAGTAAAAGGTTAGGACAGCTAAGAAGTGTCTCATAAACACCCCTTATCTAAAAAATTTCAGAAGATGTAAGCTGCTCAAAGAAGTAAATCTCCTTGAATGTGTAACCATCTATAAAAACTAGCTCCATTATACAAGAAATACAATGTGGACTTGAGTCCTGAATGAGTGAGCGGGAATACCCCCACCCACCCGTAAGATTACGTCAATTTAGCCTCGTATAAAGTAGGAACACTCGGGCGCCAGTTGGCTGGCTGATAAGATTAACTACGGTAGGCTCAGATGGCTGAGCGGTTAGGGAGTCAGGCTGTTAATCAGAAGGTTGCAGATTCAATTCCCTTCCATGTAAAATGATTGGTTGTGTTAATTACAGTCATGTGACACCCAGAGATATCAGATTAATTTTATTTTACTATCAAACCTTAAGATGTATTGGTTGCTATCAGAATTTTGTTTCAGCAAATATGACAAAAAGTGCATCTCAACAACATTTCCAACCCTGCCTTTAATGTCAGGAGTCAGGTGGTTGCCGGTTTGATTCTGGCTGTTAAAAAATTACGTTGTGTCCTTGGGCAAGGCACTTCACCCTACTTGCCTTGGGGAGAATCTCCCTGTACTTACTGTAAATCACTCTGGAGAAAAGCGTTTGGTAAATGTAGGCTACTATATACCAATTGGACCTTGACAGGAAGGACCTCAACAAAGAGCTACAGTGAGCGAGCCAGCTGTAACTGTCTAACCCTAACTAGCACAAACTTTTTCCCGAGAGATCTTCTTATTCCCACAGTCTTTGCACTGTATGGGAAACTTAATGCAGATCTCATCGTGGGCCTAAAATAAAAAACTAGTCAGATTTAGTTCGGGAAAACCAGGAGGCATGGCCGTACATTTCATTATACTTTTTGAAAATGACAAATGTCAATTAAAGCTGTCCCACCCCACATTTGAAAACAATCCGTACGGCCCTTCCAGGAGGGAAAGGTCATAGGCTACCTTGACAGGAAGGACAGAGAGCTGTCAGGAGCACTGACAGTTTTACGGAGGCAGACAGGTGATTCTCTCAAATGGGTGACACTCCGGGAGTGATGGTGTTGTGGTCAATAAGTGCCCAGTTTCAGTACAATTCTTACGACTGATATCCACTTCCCCTTAAGGTAAAAGAGGTAGCCTATGCTTCAAGATTGTAAATGAGATTTACCCAACAAACTAATTCTTAAGATGGTTTTGAAACAAATAGTTGTGTATTTTGTGGTGAGGCAGTGGAAAGTTTAGAACATGTGTTTTTTCCAAGTGAATCGGTGCAGACCTGCAGGTACAGTGCATCGGGTCAATTTTAGGGTTTGAAGGGTTGAGATTATTTGTGTCTATTCCAATAGGCCTATGTAATGCTAGTATTCAATGACACAAGTCTGTGTTCTAGAAAGAGTGGTCTGGAGTCGCAGAGGTCCGATAATATCAGCTTTAATGCAGCAGTTGGAAATCAACAAGTACAGAGCTCTGGGGTTGTCTACGTTTCCCTAACCGCAACAATGTTAGGTTCACAAAGTCCAACTGGCTATCTGTCCCTGCCCCAGGATATATTATAGGCTACAGTGCCGTCATACAAAATGATCAAAAGAGGGTTGAGCTTTCTCATGCGGGAGTTGTTCTTGCTGGCGCGCCCCACGCTCCGGTGCCATCTCAGCCCGGCTTCAAGGTTGCTCCTAAAATGAAGAGATTAGGACACAAAATACAGCCTGTTCCCCCCACTCTGTGTGAGACACAATGTTTAAGCATAAGCAAACTTCGAAGTTCTTAAAACATTACTTTAATAAGCACAATATATGTTAATAAGCACAATATATTCTTTAAGACATGCATCCTTTATAAAGTTGTACGAACATTGTTCCTGTTGCCATATCCACTGGTGCATAGTGCCTGTGATGCATTGGGTGGTTAAGATGCCACACATACTGATAACTTGAACTAGCCTATAGATAATGATAGCCCTTGATAGAATTGGTGGCACACCGATGTCTGGAATTATAGAAGGTGCAGTGCCCGTGATGCAGCTGGTGATGACAGTTCATGTATTGTGCTGTAATGTATTGTACATTCTTTAGGTTAAAGGAAAGAATATTTCAACCCATGGACCGGCTTGCGGTTCAGAACTAATATATTGCGAGTCGGAAACATTATTAGAATCAAAATGATTCAAGATAGGTTTAATGTTCTAATTTGCATGATATAAGTAGCCTACAAGGGCGTAAGTTTGGCTTGAACATTGGTGGGGACACAGTTTTACCATTCCATTTGCTATCGATGCTCCTGCCGGTTGCTAAAAGCATGAGCAGAAAGTGTTTGTGCAAACACACACACTCATAGCCTACACAATATATGTTACTGGATTAGCCTACATAGGTTACAGTAAATCAGAAGTGTTAAACTCTAAGCAACGACACAACGTGACATCGCTAAAAAGAACATTAATACATCCTTAAGGGATCAGAGGAATATTAACGTTTGAAGTCTATAAACCAAGTACATAATTTTTTTTAAACGGGTAAGGATTCGGCTCTTAGAACTATTAAATGCGGTTTGGTTTTTGGGGGGAAATCTGTCCTTATGTCTTATATACAGTGACATTTTGCGTTTTTATTTTCATGAATACTGTTTCTTTTCCCATTGATGTGAAATGTAATTCCAGTCAAATACATATTATTTAAACCAATTAAATCCCTTTTATGTACAAGAGGGTGAGGTATTTGGTCTGTCCCTCCCTTTAATATTCTGACTTGAGTATGACTTCTAATAGGTAAATTGTAGGCAACATGTTCAGAATTTGACTATTTGATATTGACTTAAGTGTTATATTATTGCTAAACTGTGTTTCTAGTGTTTTTCTAAAAAACACAACAAAAAAACTTGCAAAATAATGGTGCATTCCGCAAGTGACAGGAAGTTACAGGAAGTTGCATCATATCTCTACCAGAAGGCTGATAGCTCTAATACAAGTACGTTTCTCTCATTTCTAATGTGCTCTTTTTGATGTGTATCAATCACGGATAAAGTTTGCTTAAGGGGGGGAAGCTTACAACGTTAGCATATTTAACAAATAAACCTAAACAATTGTTTACTTTTGACATTATGATCAATATTTATACATATATTTAAACATTTAAAATGAACTAGCATGTGGTCCTGTAACCATAATATTGTATATAGCAATGAGCAAAGTAGCATGAAATGGTCAAACCTGTTACTGTCAACCGGTTGACGTCAAGCTGTGTTTTCCATAATGTTCTCTGTCTTTGATGTAATGCTATGATCTTGCAACAATACATTATTACCTTATTTACATAATTGTATCATTATTTGGTTGATTTATCTATATTTCAATACACTTTGATCAATAAGTACTGTAAGATTGCATTACATCGAAGACAGGTTTCTAGTCTTCCGGTCAATCCTCCAGTTGTAAAACAGCATTGAGGTGGAATCCGCCATTGCTGCTTGCAGCTATATTTTGACGTTGTTGTTACATGTTAGAATGTGTTTGTGGGTCGGGAAGGTCATGATGGGAGAGCGTTGGAGGTCAGAGTTCAGACTGGTCTCAGAGAACATCGATCCTTTTTCACTTTTTTTCACATCACAGCGTTCTGTCTGGGAGAGAAGCTTAAACTGCCATGTTAGTCTGATGAATATTAACTATATAAACTTGTTTGTCTTAAATACCCAGAATTATGTGTGGTTTTAAGTGGTTTCATGGCCCGTCGCCTGAATATTCCTAAAGTGAAACTAATAAATGTATGAACTGTGCTACAGTTTCCCCTTTATAGTTGTTGTCAAGGTTACATTAACATTATGTAGGACTGTGACTTCCTGCAAGTTAGTGAACAAAGACGGCGACCATGACAGTCCTTCCATTGTTACATCACAAGTAAGAAAACTGGCAACCTTGGTGTCTTGAGGAATTGCGCAGGAAAATAAGTATCATTTTTTATTATTAGCAAACAATGTGTTTAATCCCATGTGTTAAATCAGTTTCTCACATAATTCTAC
>CAEFZP010005700.1:0-164496 GCA_903064625.1 Mallotus villosus
TTATACATTCTACTTTTTAAATGATGATCCATATATGTTTATTGTATGCACCTTCCTGCCACAGTCAATTCTTTGTTTAGGCCTATGTAAACTTACATGGCAGTAAAAAACTAATTCTGATTCTGAGGTACCTGTTTGAAATCCCACTGCCGGTGCAGCTCTCTGCGCTGAGCCAGCTTGCAGTCCTGCAGAGTGGGGGCGTTCCCTGACCCTGGGTCCACCAGGCAACGGTTGCTGTTGTAGTTGTGAGACTTGATCCCCCCTACGTAGATCTCTCCCTTGCTGTTGTAGTAACATCGCTGTGTGTGTGTGTGTGTGTGTGTGTGTGTGTGTGTGTGTGTGGTGTGTGTGTGTGTGTGTGTGTGTGTGTGTGTGTGTGTGTGTGTGTGTGTGTGTGTGTGTGTGTGTGTAAGACATAGGACATCACGTCAGGTTGTATCGTATCGTATAATATCGATTTATATCAAATCATCAATCCTTGTGAAATTCTGTATTCGGATCAGAGCGTTTTTAGTGTTATAGCCTAGCGATTGTACTTCGTGTGATTCTCCTCAAAGTAAGTTATTTAAACTTATTTCGCTGTGTTGTGTCTAAACTTAACAGTGTGTCAGGCTAGAAGTTTGTAAGATGGGGTTTACAGCCAGTTATTTTTGCGAGTGGAACAGAAACTCGGGCCATTGTATACAGAAACAGAGGCGTGGCCAAGCGCTGGTCTGCAGCTAGCACACCTGTGGCAGCCTCGCCTGGCAGCCTCGGGCACTAAGACTCTCTGAGGTGTTTTATTGTGCGTTTTTAAAGGGGTCACTGACTGCAAAACCGTTTTTACCTTGTCATAGTTGAATAACGACAGTTCGGTGGGTAAAATGAACATACAGTGAACCTCAAAGTCCATTGACACTTATTTCCCATGCAAATCTCAAAAAGAAAAAATCTAGCTGTAGAACGGTAGCTTTTGGAAAAATCCACCCTCGGGACGTCGGGAGGGTATCGCGCATTCAATTGGCTCTGGTCTGTGTCTTTGTCACGCCCCAAAATGTACATGCCGACCAGCCCACTCACTGGTGTTCTTGCCCAGTCCGAGGTAGCGACGCTACGTTTCTAAACACATCAACATACCTTACTTAGCAAATGACTAGCTAGACTAGCTGTAGTCGGCATTAGAAGGGAAGCTTCCAAAAAAATTGCCAGAAAACGAAAGCAGTCTAGCCTTTTGCTGACGCCTGTCTAGATTATCTATTCGAAATAACTGGAGAAAGGCTGTGCTAGATACAGGATACGTTAGCATTGCTAATAACTGTTATTGACAAAATCATACTACAGTTTGCGGTTCTGATGAACATAACTAAGGTCGGAACGCACCTCTTTTCAGCAACAGCTTCATAGCAAATCCTGCTTTACATATTCCCAGGTTTTTAAAACCGTCCTTGGTGAAATGGTTCGCGCAACTGCAAAGAGATCTTCTATGCTACGGTATAAACAAACATCAGCCATACCCGTCTAGTCAATGTTAACTAGACTCAAGCTCATCTGTTTTTCATCGGTGATTTGCAAGGAATGTAAGAACAGCTAGATAGCGAAAACACCTATACGGTAGGCATGTAAACCAGTTTAGTTTGCTAACGCAAGAGCATGAATGTGTTATGATTTAGCCTAGTTTATTGGCAATTGGATTTACGTTATTTCATGTTCCTGACTATGTTTCATTCAAATAAATAACCCGTGTTGTTATGTAAATCTACAATTCAGATGCATGTTTGTCCAGATCTATTTTTCAGTAAGATAGCTAGAGCTAACTGAAGCTGTGTTGAATCACGATAGTTTGTATGCTAAACTGTAGTGCTAACGTTACCCACCTAAGGCGATTCTGTTTGCTTCGACAACAGACGTGGAAACTACCGTAATCATTTCAAATTATATCTAGTCAATCTGTTGAAAACAGTGTTGTGTAGACACAATAGATTTATTTGTACGTTTTTATTTCAAGTCGCCACCTTCTTGTTTCAGTGAGTGCTGTTGGCCGTCTTTGCTCCTCAGCTTCGCTCGTTGTAAACCAACCAATCAGCGCACAGCTCATCTAAATACCAATGATATAAGGGAAAAAGCTAGCGTTTTTTCCCGGGAAAAAAATGCTGGATGTAAAAGAGGGCATAGAAAAGCACCCGGGCCATTTTCAGCCAAAACAATGTTACATACCCTATTCGGAGACCTTAAGGAACAGTGTTAAATACTCAAAAAACCCAGTCAATGACCCCTTTAAAGCTTTCCTGTGAGTTTCCTTGTTTTGAATCGACAGGCTCTGGGAGGGTTTTTTGTATATTATTTGATGGTTTTCTAATCTATTGTGATTTTATTCTCTTGAATAAAATGTTGTTTTGGATGGACTTGTGCATTTATTGCTTTGTTTATTTAATAAGACATGACATCGACACTGAACTGTTGTAAAGGAATGCATATCCTAAAATAGTATACTGGGTTGAGACTTAATGCAATTCATTGAAATGAGTTCTGCTTTGAGTTGCATTGAGGGGGGAAATTCCCAGTAAAATTGTCAGAAAAACTTCAGGAACATTTAAATTAAATTAGTTTTAGAACAACATTATGCATGTATAAATCATTTGTTTTTACACTGTACACTTAAAAAGCAAGACATGTATGGCGCATATCATAATACCATTGCACTTCATTCAATACATGCACTGTGCACGATTCCTTAACTTGAGCAGTTAATGCACACATCAGATGGATGCCGGAAGACACATGTTACTGAACCTGAACAAATGTTGTTCAGTGAAATGCACAGAGACTCTCTTCAGGATAAACGTACACTTTATACTAGGGGTGGAACAATATATTGTGGAACAAATGCTCAGATCCTCACTGATGTTGATACCAAGAAATCTGAAACTTTTGACTCCACAGCTGTGCCCCCAAAGTGAATGGGTGCATGTTCTCCCTGCAGCCGGATGTAGGCCTAGGCCTATATGATGTATAAATGAACTTGAATGTGCGGGCCGTCACGCAAACTTTTGAGCATACTGTAGGCTACTTGTCTGGCTCTGTAACGTGGCGAATTCTAACTGAAGAGTGCCGAAACTCACCAAACATTAGCCTACAAAACTAAAGTTTCCACTACGTCTATGACGTTGACTATTCAAAAACATAATTACCTCCGCTAATAAAAGTTTGATCATTGATGCGGATGATTCACATCAAAATGCCAAAACCCAAACGGGAAATGCCATTAACTGTTTAATCCGCCACCACTTAATAACTGTAAAACTTGAGGGTGCACAATCTTTTATACACGAGGCCCCAGGTAGCCTACTGTAGGATGAAGGGGCGGGCCTTGTTAACTGCGTCGTCCACAGACCTGTTGGCTCTGTAGACAAACTGCAGAGGGTCCAGTAGAGGGTGTGAGAGGGATTGATTTGAGGTGTGCCAGCACCAAGCGCTCAAAATACTTAATTACCACAGAGGTCTAGGCGACGGGTCTGTAGTCATTATGTCCTTTTGGCTTTCTGGGCACAGGGATGATGGTGGAGGACTTGAGACATGGCCTGTGGCATGTCTCCAGGGAGGTGTTGAAGATTTCGGTGAAATTGTTACTTTTGTTCCGTTTGTTGGCCCAGGATCATTAAGCAGTCTCAAAAGTGGTATTAATATAACAAATAATAGGCCTACGATCCCTATCGGTAATCATGATACCCCCCACAATGTTAACTGCACCCCCAGTCAAAGCAGGCTGCATCCGGCCCTGCTTTTGTTCCCTTTTTGGCCCGGGATCCACAGGGTTAAAATATTGTCTCCTCCTCAAATTACACCAGTCCTGTTAGATGATAAGCAGGTGATGTGTAGGTATATATCCTTATTGTCCCGTAGGCCTAGCTCTGACAATGAAGACTGTGTACATGAATCGTTTTTGCATGGCGCTGGGGGCACTCTTAATGATACTCTTACTCTTACCGTACATATCCACGATATTCATCAATAACACCAACAATATTCAGAAGCTTGAGGTGGACAAATCTGCTGAACTTGTTGAAAGATTTTCTGGTCTGGAAAACCACTTCCAAAACCTCTGTGAGTAAAACATCTTGTGTGATATTTTCTGATGTGCTTGTTGATTTACTAGTCTCTGCTTGAGTTGTAAATGCTAAGAAATATAAACAATGAGGACATGGAATGGATCAGAATTGTATTCCCAGAAAATAGTGTAGCGTTCCCGATCAGTAATTGTATAAGGCGGAGGTACAGTCGTGATATTTACGCAAATAGGCTTTATTGTCAACTCAGGCAGCTAAATTAACCCCACTCCACACTCGTCAGAACTCGCTGGGAACAGCCTAACACAACAGTTGCTAATAACAACGGAAATCAGGTTAATCACTACAGTTACAACTCAAAAGAGACCCAATCGCTCGAAAACCTCCCCTTAACACCTGTTGTCATCCGGAACTTCAAGATGACCCCCTCCCCCTGGCCCACTGACCCCCGGAATCCACCAATAATGTAATGTCCATTTATCGTAGTCCAACCCACAGACAACTTCATACAGTGCAGGGTCGCCACAATAGAATATTAAATAAACCTTTTCAATGTTATTTTCTATATGAGAATATCCCTCAAAAAAACAATTACCCGGTCAAACGTAATCAGAATAGATTTTACGGTTAATGCGGTCAGGGGCGTAGCAAGCTTTTCAAAAGTGAGGGGAATGGGTGTGATTTGTTTATTAACAATAGAAACGATGGATACAATGAAAGAGGTGTACACCATGTATAACATACAAGATATAAAAAGCATCCCATTTAAATGAGTGATACCAGAAAAATATAAAAACACACTCGGAACACATGAAGAATAAGTCAAAATTCCACAGTAAATACACAACAGTAGACTTGCTAAAGAATCAGAAATACTTTAATAATCCCAGGGGGAAATTATTTTTGTTACAAACTACAAATATAAAAACAAAATATATTAAGAACAAAACAAAAAATCTATATATATATACATATATATTATACCAACCAACAACCAACTGACCAATTAAACATATGACCAACTAGCTCTACCTTATATAAAATAACCAAAAGTGCTCTTTCTTACATGAGACAAACTGTTCAGCAATCTTTTTTCTGTTTACCCTGTCTAGCTTGTCTTTATGTACATTGCACACTACATACAACAACACTGTACACAGCAACACTGTTGAGGCGGGTTTGGGTCATGGTGCTGCGAAGCCATGTTTTCAGCCTCCGGAGGCTGCTGAAACTCCTTTCTGACTCTGCTGATGACACAGGCACAACTAGGAGGAGTCGGGTCACTGTTTCGACTTGGTCAAAGAGACCACAGACCTCTGGGGTCATCCCTTGAAAAACAGCAACAATTTCAGCACTAGACTGGAAGCTGTACTTCATTCTGAACAATGCAAGCTGAACTTTGAGGGTCTGTGTGTGTGTGTGTGTGTGTGCATCACTAGAGGCTGTGTAATGGGTTTGTCCCCAAACGTATCCTTACTCACTCTCTCTCTCTTTCTCCTCCACAGCTGTAACAGCAAAGATATCCCGCCGACGTCATCACACTGGGAAGCCTGAGTTTGAGGTGGAGGGCAGGGTGGAGTTCATACGCCAGGGCCCTCTCCTCCCTTACGACACCCAGCACCTCCTTCAGCAGTGGCTCCTCATCAACCTGCGCTGCTCCTACACCATGGTGAGGCCCGGGCGCTCCCAGCTCTACCTGCTGACTGGCAGTGTGCTGCTCGACCGCACCCTGGCCCTCAACCACCTCTTCCCCTGGCACAAGAAAGACGCCAACCTGGCTGTGGGCACACGCAAGTGGAAGCATCATAGGTGCTGAGTGGATGGAAGGACCAGGCCTGGAAACAGCATCAAAGGATAAACCCTCTGAGTCTGTGTGACTTCGGCGGTTTTGTTTGCCTGGGGCATGACCTTAGTTCTGAGAGTGTTACCGAGGGCAACATGCGTATAACCTGGCTTGTGTGTCTATGTCTATTTTTATGTGTTTCTAATGTTGGAGCTGGACTCTTAATTACCCTTTGCTGCCATCTGCTGTTCACTGGCAGTATAGCAGCCCCTCAGCTGCCACTAATAGCACACGGTAATGGAATGCACTGTAATTTGTAAATATAAATGATAAATGTTAACGATTTTTAAAGATATTTTATGAAGAGATTGCTCTATTTATGTTTTGGTTGTTTTGGATATATGTCGAGTTGAATGTTTATGACAATAAATGTCAGTATACCCGAAGTTGCTTCATCAAATTATTGAAAAACTGGTGACAGAGCAGTACCCTTTTTACTACATCAAGTCCTTGTTATTGTGAGGGTAAGGAAACTTTAAGTAGGGACAATTGGTTTTGAAATGGTCATGTTGAAAAACGAGTTTGATGTTAACTTGCAGTAGTAGGCTATAAGGAAAATCATTGGTCATTTGGGTTCCAAAATATAAAATGTGTTTAAATGTATAGTGGACGACAACGACACCGCACGATACATCATCAGCATGACATCATCCATCTTTAGGATGAAGACTTGATGTCCGCAATTCGAATTCAGATAGGCCTATTATGACGTTAAAATCAAACATTCGAATTAACTTAAATAAGACTTTTCAGACTGAAAATGATCATTCGTGACATTGACTGCAAAGAAATCACTCACTACAAGCATTACTTTTAACCAAACTTTTAACCAGCATTAGCGTATACTTCGAACCCGTGTTTCTGATGGATCTATTTCTACAGGTAAGCTATACCTTTACATTGGCCTAATATGAATTGAGCACATTTCAGTCTGTTGTAAATATAACGTCGAAGTTTATTTTCAGTGTAGTTCCAATGTCTTATGAATGAATTGCTTGGATAGGCTTTCTTTGTTAAATGATTCACGTCATGTTATATAGGCCTACTTAGTTATTTCATGCAAATACATAAGGATTTCATGTCATATTTGCTTAATGGGGAATTGGGGCGACAACCAGGGCTTGACATAAGCACTCTTACTAGCCACTTTGGCGGATTGAATTCTATATATCTCTCTATGTATTTATTTTATTGTAGTCTTCTCAAAACACATCTAAATCAGGGTTCTCAAGCCTCACGCATTGACCGTGAGACACGCATTTCAACCAGTTCACACACTCACACGCCACACCTTGTACATTTAGTCATTTTGTACCTTGTATTTCTCAAGCTAAGAAGGCAACGACAACCAAGTTGTCCTGCTAACGTTGTATACATTAATGGACAAGGCGCAGGCACACGGAAGTTTTTCTGCCGCCAGCATATTTTCCCCGTGTGTCGGCCACAACGCGCTCGTTACTAGGCAACTAGACGCGCAAACAAACGCAACCGTCTCGGCCACCGTACGTTCGTTACTAGGCAACAGACGCGCGAACACACGTGACGCATGTGATCTCACTCCAAGCTTTTGATAAAACTTGAGGACCCTGTCTAAAATAATACACTCATTGCAAGGCAACTAGGCAATTATGTGGCGGAACATAACGGGTGTAGGAAGACCCGGAGGGCAGACACCAACACATAAGAGAAAAACTGGTGATGAGTGGCTAGTAAATTTGGAAAACCACTAGCCACAGTGGCTGCACAAAAATGTTAATGTCCTATTGTTTTGGTTTTTGTGTTCCCTATGGTAAGATGGATCCTGAACAACTTTCAGTGCTCTTGAGGGAGCACAGGCGTCAGGAGAAGATCCTGGCTCGCCAAGCAGTTCAACTTGCACTGAAGGCTGAATATTTGATGGAGCAGGAGGAGGAGCTGGGGAGCAAGATGGACGAGGTGGACAGGTGGGAGGAGGTGGTCACTAAGAAGGAGGAGGAAGTGACAAGGAAGGAGGAGGTGGTCACTAAGAAGGAGGAGGAAATGACCAAGAAGGAGGAAGTGGTCACTAACAGAGAGGACGCTGTTACCCTGAAGGAGGAAGTGGTCACTAAGAGGGAGGAGAAAGTGACCAGGAAGGAGGAAGTGGTCTCTAAGAGGGAGGAGACTGTTGCCCTGAAGGAGGAAGTGGTCACTAACAGAGAGGAGGCTGTTACCCTGAAGGAGGAAGTGGTCACTAACAGAGAGGAGACTGTTGCCCTGAAGGAGGAAGTGGTCTCTAAGAGGGAGGAGACTGTTGCCCTGAAGGAGGACAGGGAGCTCAGGCGTCAGGAGAAGATCCTGGCTCGCCAAGCAGTTCAACTTGCACTGAAGGCTGAATATTTGATGGAGCAGGAGGAGGAGCTGGGGAGCAAGATGGACGAGGTGGACAGGTGGGAGGAGGTGGTCACTAAGAAGGAGGAGGAAGTGACCAAGAAGGAGGAAGTGGTCACTAACAGAGAGGACGCTGTTGCCCTGAAGGAGGAAGTGGTCACTAACAGAGAGGACGCTGTTGCCCTGAAGGAGGAAGTGGTCACTAACAGAGAGGAGACTGTTGCCCTGAAGGAGGAAGTGGTCACTAAGAGGGAGGAGAAAGTGACCAGGAAGGAGGAAGTGGTCTCTAAGAGGGAGGAGACTGTTGCCATTCTGGAGTCGGTAGCCAAGGTGAAAGAGGAAGTAGTGTTGATCAAGGTGAGACAAACTTGATTATAACAGTGATTGAAGTCACAGTACGGTTTTTATAATCCTTCTAATTCAAATATATGCTATGCTTGTTGGGTATGTGATTCCAGGCTACAACCCTTGGTGCTGTCCAGACCCTGGCTCCCACCACAAACATGCCAGTGACCCCGCCCCTGAAGACAACCTCCACCGTGTCCCTCACCCCAGCCGAGATCTCGATGGGGACCCTGAGTCTGAAGGAGACCTCAAACCTGCCTCTGACCCCGAACCACACAACCACCTCCATCGTCAAGTCACCCAACAGAGTGGCCTTTAGAGTGATCTCCCTGAAGTCCTCAACCTTTGACCTCAAGGACTCACCCAGCGTCTGGATCTGTAAGGATGGCCGTGGAGACTGTGGCTGTGGCCCCGTTAGCCCAATCCCCCGTCCTCATCACCACCATCGCCACGCCCAGAGACGCCGCTAAACTGTGAACAGTGAATAAAAATCATGATTTTCATCAGTCAGTTCAGTCAAGGCTTCAAATGGGTTTCCTTTACAATGTTAAGGCATTTAAAAATGACATACAGATAACAGATTAAATCAACTTCATTTCTACTTTGTTTGTTCTACCTGGGGAGTTCTGCATTCTCATGTGGTCTTTATTGACCTCTACCACACACAGTACCTCTGTCTCCCAGCACACACCTGACAAATAGAAGGCACCTTGGAAACATGTTCATTTACATTACAACAGGAAATGATGTCACTCAGTTAGAATTGTTTCTACATAACGCTGGATCTGTTGGATCTGGTATTGGTCTGTTGAGGGAAAAAAGACTGAAAGCTGCCTTGTCAACTATAATATCGAGAAAACTGTTCACAGACGGCACATGAAGAACGGTCTTCGTTGATTGTCCTTCAATGTCCTTGAGACTTACCTCAAGATAGTGTAAGGGACAGGTCAGCAACTTAGCAACCCCTCAGGGTTTGTAATTCTCTACATCAAATGAATAATGACGTCAGCGTTATGTCACACTCATTCATGGACCTCCAATACAAGCGTAGTTGGCACAATTTCACTCGCTGACTTCACATGATGGTATACGCTTGCATGACGCACAAAACACTTGATCCAATGGCATGACAAGACAACACATGAATCTTGACCTTAAACGCCTTCCATCCCTTCTGTATTTTCCCTGTTCTGACTCTTTCATCATGATTTTGATTGATTCTCTCATTGGCTACCCAATGAAATGAGTAGGTTGACAATACTGATTTAGAACTGCCAACTTCATAACTCTAACTTGAAAAGCCAGCCAAACTCCTTCCATTCACAGAGGATCCCAGATACCATTGCTGCCTGGCCCATCTTTATCCCAATCATTTCTCTCTCCTTCACTCTCTCTTCCGCCTGGCTTGCTTCTGAATGCTCCCGGGTGATAGGAGACTCACGTCGGCAGAGCTATGACGAACACAGACCATTATTTCCACTTCTTATGGTGTTTAATGAGCTCTATTGCCATAGAGCAGTCCACTGTCTTATGCAGAGCACTGGAGAGAGACAAGAGAGAGACAAACACGGAGAACTATAATCACTAGCATCCCACTGCATCAAGAAACATGAGAACAGGTGAGACTGAAAGAAGTCAAAAGTAGGATTTGCAGTTTATAAGGTGTTTTGATTAGGATGTTGAATAGCTGTGCTCTTTTATAGCTAGCTATATGTTGGAGGAGCTGTGAGGGACACCTGAATTTCCCTCACGGGATAAATAAAGTATTTGTCTTATCTCTCTCATCTTTTAATCTGCAGGGTGGTTCGCGATCCTTGTAATTGTGTGTTTGGAGGTGCCACTTAGGGCTGGCAGTGCCCCCATCTGTGCCCACAGTGGAGCAGTGTGCCACTCCCTTCCCCTTGCAGAGCTCCTCGACAGGGTCATCCAGCAGTCAGCCAGGGTGCAGGGGATTTCCAACGATCTGCACTCCGAGTTTGTGAGTCCTTTTACTTTTCTACATGCTTTAGTCTTTTTTTCCTCTACCGCTGTCTCTCTTGTTCCCTCTCTTTCGCTGTGTCTGTCTTTCTCGCTTTCTCTATTGCTGTCTCTCTCACTCTATTTTCTCTCTTTCATCACGTTTTTCCCTACAGTATGTCTCAAGGTTTCTATTATGCTTGCTTGATTGATGTGGTTTGAACTTGTGACTCCCCTGTATTCTGTGCCTCCCTATAGGAACAACATTCACCTCCCTCCAGGAATCAGATAAGGAGACAAAAGTGTCACACATACAACATACTAACCCCAGACGGCAAAGAGAATGCACAGCGACTAGCAGTAAGTAAATGCCTTTGTATTTTTCAAATGTGCATGGAGTGTGCATCATTTGTATTTACCATATGTGGTTTTGTATTAGAATATTAGTTTCTATCTGCATGCTCAAATGCATATCTATAGAACAGTTTTGTACGGTATGTTTGGTTGTGTTATGTCAGAAAACAACATCATTGCTGATCAAGATCCTGCAGCAATTACGTAGTGAGGTTTTGCTGTCGTGGTCGCTGTGAACAGTGTCTCTTGGTCTCACCTTGTCCGCCCAGAGAGAGGAGCTGACAGAGGTGATTCTGAGGCTGCTGGGAGCCTGGGGAGACCCCCTCTCCCAGCTTCACCATAGGATGGCACAGCAGGAGCAGAAGGTGGAGGAGGAGGAGGAGGAGAAAGAGGAGCAGGAGGTGGAGGTGGAGCAGGAGGTGGAGCAGGAGGTGGAGCAGGAAGAGGAGGAGAAGGAGGAGCAGGAGGAGGAGCAGGAGGAGAAAGAGGAGGAGGACCAGGAAGGGGAACAGGAGGAGGAGGAGACGGAAAATGACTTCAACCCCTTCAGCAGTAACAGGGCTCTGGAAATGAGTGACATGGTGGAGGAGCTGAGGAATGGAGTGGAGAGGGTGGCAGAGAAGGTAATGTGTAGCTGATGTGTTACTAAACTGGTGTGTGTGTTTGTCTGTGTGCGCTAGTCTGATTAACACCTGTTGGTGTGTGCGTTTGTGTGCGTCTGTGTGCGTCTGTGCATCTGTCCCTCTTAGATGCAGATGTTGGGGGTTATCAGCAACACTCTGCGTGACCTCTCCTCCCCTGATGCCCTGGTCTCATCCTCTTCCTCCTTCTCTAAGAGGAGCGAGTTTGACGTCATGGACCATCAAGACTTGCTCTACTGCTTCCGGAGAGACTCTAACAAGCCGCCGTATTTCGCGTAGAACAAATGAGTAAGTTGCTTTTGGAAATGCCACGCTGTGATTGGTTGGCTCACCTGTCGTGTCCAGGAACGTGACGGGGACCGAGGAGCAGATGGTCCAGGCCATGACGTCCCTCAGAAACACCGGCTTCCTCAACTACTACGGCATGCAGCGCTTCGGCACCACGGCCGTCCCCACCTACATGGTCGGCAGGTAGGTCCACGACCGGGGCTGCACACGCCAACACGCTCCCATAACCCCACCCTCCATATTGTTCAAGATCAATGGCTCGATGAGGAGACTGAACAGGCTGTTGTCTTGTGTTTGGACCCAGGGCCATCCTGCAGAACAACTGGACCGAGGTGGTGGACCTCATCCTCAAACCTCGACCTGGAGGTGAAGCATTTCTTGTCTTCCTGGTGTTGGTGTTGGCACGGCGATGCGGCCTTTGGGGGTGTGTTGGCCAGACCGTAATACTGTAATGCAGACCGTGGGGTTGTGTTTTGTTCCCCAGCGGAGAAGAGCTTCCTGGTGCGCTGCCGGCAGGAGTGGGCGGAGTCCCAGGACCCTGAAGCTGCCCTGCGGAAGCTTCCAGTGAAACGCTGTGTGGAGGGGCAGCTGCTGAGAGGGCTCTCCATGCACGGCAAGAACAACATCATCACTGCCTTCGGACTGGTGAGCTCTCTCATTGACTTGGTACCCAATTGCTGTGACGGTACCATCTAATACGTCTTCAAGACCACTGCTCTAGAAGTGTGACTTGGTCCATGCTGTGTGCCTGCCGTGTTTCGGGCGAGGCTGGTAACGTGTGTCTGGTCTCCTCAGATCCCCCGGAACAACCGCCTGATGTACATCCACAGCTACCAGAGCTTCGTGTGGAACAACATGGTCAGCCGGCGCATAGAGGCCTTCGGTCTGAAGGCTGTGGAGGGGGACCTGGTGCTCAGGGGAGGTGTGTGTGTGTCTGAAGGCTGTGGAGGGGGACCTGGTGCTCAGGGGAGGTGTGTGTGTGTCTGAAGGCTGTGGAGGGGGACCTGGTCCAGGGGAGGTGTGTGTGTGTCTGAAGGCTGTGGAGGGGGACCTGGTCTAGGGGAGGTGTGTGTGTGTCTGAAGGCTGTGGAGGGGGACCTGGTCTGAGGTGTAGTGCCTAGGGGAGGTGTGTGTGGTCTGAAGGCTGTGGAGGGGGACCTGGTCCTTAGGGGAGGTGTGTGTGTGTCTGAAGGCTGTGGAGGGGGGACCTGGTCCTCAGGGGAGGTGTGTGTGCGTCTGATACGATGATGGATGATGTCATCGTATCAGATGATTACAATGTGTCTCTGTGCTCTCCCTCCAGGCACTGCGTCTGTGCTGTCTGCAGAGGAGGCAGAGCAGCACTCCATCCACGACATCGTGATGCCCCTGCCTGGGTTCGACGTCATCTACCCCACCCACCACGGTAAGCTGCTGCCACACTTCCTGGATTCTACCACGTAGAGATTCCTAGCCTTGTCCCTAAAAACATTGGTATATTCGTAAACGTGATCCTGTCCATTCGTGTGCTGTGTGTGTGCTGGTAGTGGGGAAGGGCTACAGGGAGATGCTGGCGGCCGATGAGCTGGACATAGACAACATGAGGCACAAAGTGAGGGACTACTCTCTGGCCGGGGCCTACCGCCGCGTCATCATCCGACCCAGCGACGTCCACTGGTGAGCCTGGCCCTCGTCCTGCTGCTGTCAGTACCGTCAGGGCTCCGCGTGGCTCATGTGTGGCTAAAGATCCCCTGTGCTTTTACTTCCTGAAGGGAGGTGATTCGCTACGACGACCCCCGGATCTCCCTGGTGCACACGGACGTCGAGAAGTTGGAGAAGAAACCTGCCCCGGTCATCAACACAGGTGAGACGGAGGTCGTTGGTCCCGGCGTGGTGTTCTCCTCATCTCCACCGGGTGTCACTCTTTTCCCTCTTCTCACGTCTGCCTTTCACTCTGTCTCTCTTCTCTGTCTGTGCATCCCCTTTCTCTCACACTCTTTTTCTGTTCTCCCTCCTTCCCTCCCTCCAGAGGGTAAATACCGGGCCCTGAGGATGGACTTCTCCCTGCCTTCCTCCACGTACGCCACCATGGCCATCAGGGAGGTGTTGAAGATGGACACCAGCATCAGGAACCAGACGCAGCTCAACACGACCTGGTTCAACTGAGACGGGGCCCAGCACAGGGCCGTCGACGCCCGGCCACTGGGCCCTGCTCCTGGGCCCTGCTCGCTGGACGTGAGGGGTAGTGTTTGGGTTCCTCTCCAGCCCCAACAGGGTGTTCCTCTGAAGCATCATAGCGATTTGTGGAATCACCAGGCACGCTGCTTTCAAGAAAGGCAGCAGATTGTGAAAACGTACATTAAGAAGATCGTGGTGTAACTAGAGGGCCTCTACTCTGAGGTGTTTTATTGTGCGTTTTTAAAGCTTTGAAGAAGAAACATCGAACAGTCTCATTCGTACTTTTGTAACCCACTCGACACAGCACTTTCTTTGCCTCTCAGTCTTTCTTAATCTCAACCACATTTATTCAAGCAGCAAACACACTGGGAGAAGCTAAAGCTCCTTGTGACCTTGAGCAATGGCTTAAATTGGACAAATTAAGTTAGAAGCAATAACTGACACACACTTATAATGTTGGTAAAATATTTTAGTAAAAATTCCGAAAAAATCAAACGCATACAATCCTCGGGTTAGAGAATCAGAATCAGAATCAGAAAGGGTTTTATTGGCCATGAAAGTTTGCACAGTCAAGGAATTTGCTTTGGCAGGAAGGTGCATACAATAAACATATAGTATCCTTAAATTTAAATATGTGGACTGTCTATACTAACTATCTATACTATATAACTATACTATCTATACTAAAGTGGAATTATATTTAAAATAAAATATACAATAAAATATAAGTTGCCTAATTTACAATATAAAAATACAAAAAATACAAATATGACAAAAAATACAAATGTACAAGATGCAGTAATGTAGTGCAGAATATTAGAGTCATTAAGTAAAGTCAATAGTCAGTGTGAACCCTTGGCCTTGTTGAAGAGGCCAACAGCAGAAGGGAAGAAACGGTTTTTGTGTCGAGAGGTGTTGGTCCTGATGGACCGCAGCCTTCTGCCGGAGGGGAGTGACTGAAACAGGGAGTGTCCAGGGTGGGAGGAGTCGGCCACAATCTTCCTCGCTCGCCTGAGGGTCCTCGAGGTGTGTAGGTCCTCGAGGGTAGGCAGATTGCAGCCAATCACCTTCTCTGCAGTGCGGATGATACGCTGCAGTCTGCTCTTGTCCTTGGCAGTGGCAGCAGCGTACCAGATGGTGATGGAGGAGGTGAGGATGGACTCAATGATGGCTGTGTAGAAGTGCACCATCATCGTCTTTGGCAGGTTGAATTTCTTCAGCTGCCGCAGGAAGTACATCCTCTGTTGTGCTTTCTTTGTGAGGGAGCTGATGTTCAGTTCCCACTTGAGGTCCTGGGAGAGGATAGTGCCCAGGAAGCGGAAGGACTCCACAGTGTTGACTGGGGAGTCACCCAGGGTGATGGGGGTGAGTGGGGCTGTATTCTTCCTGAAGTCCACAACCATCTCCACTGTCTTAAGAGCATTGAGCTCTAGGTTGTTCTGGCTGCACCAGGTCACCAGGTTGGCCGCTTCCCACCTATAATCAGACTCGTCTCCACCAGAGATGAGCCCAATAAGGGTGGTGTCGTCCGCAAACTTCAGGAGTTTGACGGATGGATGACTGGAGGTGCAACTGTTCGTGTACAGGGAGAAGAGCAGAGGAGAAAGGACGCAGCCCTGAGGAGATCCGGTGCTGATGGACCGGGAGTCAGAGACTTGTGTTCCCAGCTTAACGCACTGCTTCCTGTCAGACAGGAAGTCTGTGATCCACCAGCAGGTGGAATCAGGCACGTTCAGCTGGGAGAGCTTGTCCTGAAGCAGGGCGGGGATGATGGTGTTGAAGGCAGAGCTGAAGTCCACAAACAGGATCCTGGCGTAGGATGCTGGGGAGTCCAGGTGCTGTAGGGTGAAGTGGAGGGCCATGTTAACTGCATCGTCCACAGACCTGTTGGCTCTGTAGGCAAACTGCATGGGGTCCAGAAGGGGGTCTGTGATTGATTTGAGGTGTGCCAGCACCAGGCGCTCAAAAGACTTCATTACCACAGAGGTCAGGGCGACAGGTCTGTAGTCATTATGTCCATTTGGCCTGGGCTTTTTGGGCACAGGGATGATGGTGGAGGCCTTGAGACAGGCTGGCACATGGCATGTCTCCAGGGAGGTGTTAAAGATGTAGGTGAACACCGGAGACAGCTGGTCAGCACAGTTCTTAAGGGTGGCAGGGGAGACAGCGTCCGGCCCAGCTGCTTTGCGTGGGTTCTGCCTCTTGAAAAGTCTGTTTACTTCACCTTCCTGAATGGAGAGTGACGTCACAGAGTTGGTGGGAAGGGGGGGGGAGGGAAGGGATAGTTCAGGGGATTCCAATTGTCTTTCAAAGCGACAGTAGAACTCGTTCAGGTCGTTGGCCAGGCGTGAGTCGTTAGTGGAGTGGGGGGCTCTGGGCTTGTAGTTGGTGATCTGCCTGAGCCCTCTCCAGACAGAAGCAGAGTCGTTAGCAGAGAACTGACGCTTCAGCCTCTCCGAGTACAGTCGTTTAGCCTCCCTCACAGCCTTGCTAAACCCGTTCTTCGACTCAGAGGCATTTGAAGGCACACTTTTGGCTGTTGAAGCCTGTTAAAATGAACGAGAGTAAAATCGTTTCAAACCTATCTTGTACTTCACAATAATTGTAAGCCACAGTGGGGGACATGTTTCAGAAGTCTGTTATCACATGCTGCACTGTCCAGCTTTGTCCGCTGCACTTCTGGATGACTAACTCGTAGTTTGAGTTTGTCCCCTGCGCAATCTCCAAACACCGGTGTGTGTGTCGGTTCCTTATAGCCTGACCCTGGAGAGAGAAAGATTATATCTAGACAGTTAGATTGATACATAGATAGGCAGATAGGTATTTAATTATATTTTATATCTTAAATATTTTTAGCTCTTTAAACTAAACTAATATGATACTTTTTAAATGTATTTATACATTCTACTTTTTAAATGATGATCCATATATGTTTATTGTATGCACCTTCCTGCCACAGTCAATTCTTTGTTTAGGCCTATGTAAACTTACATGGCAGTAAAAACTAATTCTGATTCTGAGGTACCTGTTTGAAATCCCAGTGCCGGTGCAGCTCTCTGCGCTGAGCCAGCTTGCAGTCCTGCAGAGTGGGGGCGTTCCCTGACCCTGGGTCCACCAGGCAACGGTTGCTGTTGTAGTTGTGAGACTTGATCCCCCCTACGTAGATCTCTCCCTGGCTGTTGTAGTAACATCGCTGTGTGTGTGTGTGTGTGTGTGTGTGTGTGTGTAAGACATAGGACATCACGTCAGGTTGTATCGTATCGTATAATATCGATTTATATCAAATCATGTTATATGTCATCATATCACACACATTGCAATATGTCATATGATCTTATGCAGTATCAAAACAGCAACATGACACATCCCTGTTGGGTAGAGGAGCCTACCTGTGGAGAGTAGAAATAGCACTTATAAAGGATGGGAATGTTCCCTGGAACAGGCCCCTGGTCTACACAGTAGTCTGGAAGCAGGTCGTTCTTTAACTGGGGAGATATAGAATACTTTAAGTGTTCATTGTAACAGCACTTTTTGTTCAAAAAAACATTATTGACACATGTCACAGATACATGTGGTGGTGAAACATGGCCTATTGAAACATGATAAGACCACATTTTATGTAGTAATGTTGTTTATCATCATTGGTTATCAACAAGAATAACAATTTTGCCTTGAATAATACCAGTTATAATAAACAGAATCAATGACCCAGGCCCAGTGCCCTACCCCTCCATACGCCTGCAGGGTCTCCCAGGTGTCCAGCAGAGGGTAGACATGGTCCAGGTACCACTGGAAGGGCTTACACTTCAGCTGATCTCTCAAAGTCTTCCTCTCCGACACATCTCCTATGTCAATCCCATGATCCTGTGGATGTGTTTATACAAAAAGCACAAAAACAAAGTTGAATCATCATCAATGATCCAAAAAAATTTCAATGCAAAGTTGATGTGCACTTATCCAGAAAGACCTCGATTTCACTAAATTCCTGATAGAGGTTGCATTTCAGAGACTCAAGGTTTTTCAGTCCAGACCTTTATTGGCAGGTTCCAGGCGATGTTGACGTTGCGTTTGTAGTCGTCCATCCATATCTCTGCCACCCGCAGGGCGTTCCTCTGCATCATGGGGGTAAGGTCTGGCAGGTAGGGCTTGTGGGCCCGCTCGATGTGGGCCAGCTTGGAGCAAGGCACCACCTCCACACTGCCTCCACACAGCCACACCTGCACTCACAAACAGAGGACAGGCAACACCATTCAAAGGTCCTTCACAAGACCCCTCATCTCAATGAAAACAAGGTCATGGGAATGACAAAGGATCTCGTGAGTGTGACTCCCCTACTGACTCCCCTACTGACTCCTCGGCCCTACTGACTCCCCTACTGACTCCCCTACTGACTCCCCTACTGAATCCTCAGCCCTACTGACTCCCCTACTGACTCCCCTACTGACTCCTTGGCCGTGCAGTGGGCAAAGAACGATCAGGTAAGATTGTGGAAAATGTTGTCTCGACAACAAGCTGAAGTGCCTTGCGCAGATTCATGGGTAACTTACGCGTATCCCCAGTTCCACATTCTCTCCCCCGTAGATTTTCATCCCCCCGTCCAGTCCTCCGATCTCTCCCAGGAACTTCCTATCTGCTACGAAGATGCCCATGACAGAGGGACTCCTGTACAAGCCAACACACGTCACATGGAGAGTGATATCACACGTCACACGTCACATAGAGAGTGACGTCACATGTCACATGGAGTTCTACTGTTTCCATTTGAACTGAGAACACATTCGGAAACCCAGGACCATATATTGTTACAGGGCCTTCACTGTTCATTAGTTGTTGACTGGTTTTTAATGGTGACAAAAAAAAACTACCTGTTGACACTTTTTTTCAAAACTTAAAATATATATTTTTTTATATTATAAAAATATTATATATTATATTTTATATTTTTTCGAAAATGATATGAAATTGATTATATTATATTATATATAATATTTCTACAATATTTTTTCAACCTTTCTAAACTTTAGTCCTCATGTTTTTCCACCTTTAGAAACTTTTTTTCCAACCATTTGAAACTTTTTTTTCCAACCTTTAGAAACTTTTTTTCCAACTTTTTGAAACCTTTTGAAACTTTTTTTTCAGCCTTTTGAAACTTTTTTTTTCAACCTTTTCGAAACTTTTTTTTCCAACCTTTTGAAACTTTTTTTCCAACCTTTTGAAACTTTTTTTCACACAGTCAAAAGAGAGGAGAGGAGGGATGGGGAGAGTATAACAGAAAAGCCTACAATAGAGTAGAGTAAAGCAGAGGACAGTACAATACAGTACAGTAGAGTATAGTAAAGCATCAAGCCCTCCAATTAAAATATTTCCCAGAGGGATCCTCTTTTTGACACAACTTACTTTGCAGGTTTGGTGTCATCATGTAGGTTATACCACTCTGGTGTGAAGCTCTCATACACCACAGGGCCCAATCAAAGGCATGGGCGGAGGGGATGTAGCGCTCCACCTGTAGAGTGTCAAAGTGAACCTTGTCAAACACAGGGGTCACCACCACCGTCCGGTCCTCCTGGATCCTGGCCAGCAGTGGTTCTGCCCTGCAGGGATGGAACACATGAAGTGTGGACAAGAAACACAAAGAATTATAACTCAATCAAACATGGTTCAGTTCTATTGAGATTGTTGAAGTGTACTTTGCTTAGAGTCAACCCTAGTTTCAGAATATTTAACATTTGTCCCAGAGGACACTGTTAAGTCGAAGGGCAGCCGTCCAGTCAGACTGCCTTCTAGAAAGCGCATGGTAAACCCCCTGAGCTCCAAACTCACCATCCCAGGTGGACTTCAATGTGGGCGTCCAGAATGGCCACCACATCTCCTGTGGCAAGCTTCCATCCTGAGATGCGAGCTTGAGTCAGACCCATCTGCTTCAAGTGTCTCACAGTCTTCACAAGCCCCGGACGCTGGACATGGACCTGCCTCACATAGTCGCTCAGCCTCTCCCCCAAGTCCTCTGAGGTAAATCACAGTCACATTGATGAACTGTGGACGGTGACATTAAGAAACATCCCTGGACACAAGGTAATACTTCATACACGCCGAGTTGTAAATGCAAAGCCAAAGGGCCACATATATGCTTCATAAGATAGATAAGATAAGATGTATTTTTATTGGTGCCCCTCCGACCACCACCAACATTCATTCACATTCATACGATGCATGTCTTTATGATGGTGCGGGAAACCGGAGTACCCGGACGAAACCCACGCAGAACATGTAAACTCCACACAGAAAGGACCTGGACCGACCAGGGTCTGAACCAGGGACCTTCTTGCTGTGAGGCGACAGTGCTAACCACTGAGCCACCGTGCTGCCCCCTAAGACAACAGTAGTGACAGCTATGTGACATGCCTAACCATTGAATGTTCCTTGAATATGTGTTCATAGAAATCCAAGACTTCACACTCTATTCCATTTACCGGAATTCTTAAATGTACATGACCTATTCTGTGAAGTCATGTTGAGTCTTTAAGGAGAGAGGATAACCCACCGTTAGAGCTGTGGTCATCCACTAGGATGATCTCCTTCAGCAGGTGAGCAGGGGTACGCTGGATGATGCTGCAGACGGCCCTCTGGATGACTGACAGGGCCTCATCCAGGTAGATCAGCACCACACTGATGCTTGGCAGGTCTTTGGGATAATTCTTCAGCAAACACCTTTAGAGATTGTAGAGAGTGATAAAGGATGAGAGTGATAAGCTGTCTATCAGTCGTGGTACTTGTTAAACTTAATGGTAGTTTGTAGAAAACCTTCTGGTCATATGTAGGAGGATCCTTCACTTAAAGGCTACAGCTTACTACCTTTTGTCTCTTGTATCTGGAATCTCTCGATCTAGTGGTATTCGATCGCTCAAGAAGACGTTGTAGCCGTATTTCTGGAACAACTTCTCCGCCTCTTTCTGTTCCTCCTCCAACAGCCCGTCCCCCCATTTGGCGAAGAGGTAAGAGTTTGGGAACAACTTTGGCGCTACCTGCTCGTCCTTCACAGCAGGAGTCATCTTCACAGACAACGATTCACGGACTTGTTGATTGGAGGATTCTATCAGTTTGGCTGCGGACAAATATGACATATTTTCTTAGTGGGTAAAATATCAACATTCACACAACTAGTGAGGTCTGTGTGCATTGATATCATGAATAAACAATTGTATTGGAATAGAAATGAGCTCCAGGGCACCGCAGGCCGCACCGGCATTAAGGTAGGTCAACCCTCCCCAACAGTATGACTTTCATGTAATGACTGACTTGTGCAGTGGCCAGGGGCGTGTTAGTCATAAAACTCTACTGGGGCACAGGCCCTCTTCATATCCCTTTTTTTCAAGCTTGCTGCGCACAATGCACTACTAGGCTATAGAAACTCCCCTTTCTTTGATAACCCACTATGAAACAGTTCAAGGACGCAAAGTTTGATATCAGCTTTGGCAGGGACATCAATAGTTAATGAGCGCGCCCATTTCTTTCGCATTCATTTTACTGTATTTTTAAACTTCCTGTAATATTGTTTTTATGTTTTAGTCAAAATAAGATGATTGGTAGGCCTATCATTTAGAAACGTTCTTTAGGTTTGTAATGCTTTCTTAGCCTACCTCTGACTTGTGTGCCGAGTCCAACCCGTGGACTTCTGTGTGCGTGCTGCAGTGACTATTTGGCAAACTCAGAAGAGCACGCTGACATGGAATTCTACTTGCATCTCATTGACTAATAAAGCAAATTGTTAAAACGTTAGATTTTACTGGGGCACAGCAGATTTATAGGCACGTGCCCCAGTAAAAAGGGTCTAACGACGCTCCTGGCAGTGATATGGGTTGGGTCTACAAGCATAACATATTGGAAATGCAAATTGCGTATCACTTGTTTTAAGAAGTGCATCATGTTCTAATGAGGGGTTTAAATCGGTGCCATAAGCACTGTATCTCAAAAGTGGGTTTGACTTTCATCACTCACATAGCTTGTCGATGTTTTCTTCCATCCTTTGCAGTCTTCTGATCACCCTGTCCTCGTCACGGTCCTCCCTCACTGAGAGAGAGTGTGTGTGCTGAAGACCGGATCGCTGCGAGCCAGAGCCGGTGGTCTGTGTCACAGACATGTACATAACCAGGAGGATGGTTCCAAAGAGTATTCCAGCCGCTGCCAAAACCTTGAGTCTCATATCGCTGGATTAGGGCGTATAGTAACATCTACCATAAAGCAAAATTATTCTAAGTCAGAGTTGATATTGAGTCTTTTAAGTCAATGGAAAACCTGCTACTGCTTACCAGAATTAAGTTCTGAGCCACTCGTATCGTCATCACTACATACCAGAGAGGTTGAAACTCCCTCAGTAACAGTACTGCAATAAAACTGTTATCTAAACAGAAAAGATAGCATTTGCATAAGTGCAGGTGAAAGAGTAAGTACAATATTTTACAGGTTTTTCTCTGTTGACACATTTAATGGCACAAAACTAAAAAATATTGTAGTGAACCTAAGGGAGTGCACCAAAATAAAAGCACATTTGACAACATCTGAAACAGGGTTAGAAGTAATAATGATACTCTACTAAGAGTTTATACTTCTGAACCTTGTGTCACTGATAATGTGATTACCCAGTACATCTCCTCCATGATCCTCCTACAAACACTGCTGCTTGACCCTCAAGTCATACATCGGCTTGCTATTTGAAGGAACAGTATGCCAGGAATCAGATGGACCAACTGAGCCCTACTAATGATCTACATCCCCATGTAAAATATGAATAAATTAATAGTTTAGTTACACCATGTGTCATTCTGATTTCCATTTAAGAGTACTGATACAAACAAATGAATGATGTCAAGAAATACATCTTAACCATAGAAAATAGTTTAGATAATTATCTTTTATTTATTTATGTACAGAGAAGTTGTAAAAGACAACAGAGTATTTCAGGAGACAGTGGAGGCTGGGTGGAGCTAGGTGGAGCTGGGAGGAGCTGGCCACTGCTAGGCTGGGTGGAGCTGGCCACTGCTCAGTAGCTGACCGTCTTGGCCGGCTTGGTCTCGTCCAGCTCCATGTCCAGGTAACGGAAGCGTCTGTGACGTCGGAGGATCTCGATGGCCTTCTGCTCCACGGAGGAGGGGACGATGCCCCAGGTCCTCCAGACCCGGAAGGCCAGGGTACTTCAGATCTGTGGTGTGGAACTGGAGGGACACGAGAGGGGCGGGAGCAGTATGAGGGAGAGGTTAAGATAGAAGAGCTCAACATTTACTGACAACCTAGAAGAAAGACATCCAACTTCAAAGGTATCCTGTAAAACTTGACCACCTTATTTCCTCACTTTCAAACTAATCTGAATTGATTAAGATACTGGTATGGGTTATTGTCATAAAGACATTCAAAGACTTGACTTCCTGAATGTCAGACACGTCTGAATGTATTAACTTGTTAGTATTTGTGTGTTTTAGACTCTTACCCGGTCTACTTTATCTGGGGTAGTCCACGGCTCAAATGGATTCATCGCAAAGAAACTAGCAACAAGGCTGAAACAGAAAGATCAGTTTAGAAAACAATCTGATATTAGATCCATGTTTAGACATGCATGGAATACTTAACACTTCCCATTTGGGGTACGTTGGCAGTTGTG
Source organism: Mallotus villosus (assembly GCA_903064625.1). Taxonomy (NCBI): domain Eukaryota; kingdom Metazoa; phylum Chordata; class Actinopteri; order Osmeriformes; family Salangidae; genus Mallotus; species Mallotus villosus. Next base: position 23,629 of record CAEFZP010005700.1, read on the forward strand.
AGACTACAATGAAGTCAGCGCAGTGACTGATCCCCACCTGGTGCGCATCAAGCACCTGATCACTGGATTTGGGATTTGACCCGGGTGTTCTTAAGGATTCTTTGGTCTCCAGGTTAACTCAGGTGAATGAAAGGAGTACTCACTGGTACAGGGGTCTGGGGGGGAGATGGTGAATACTCACTGGTACAGGGGTCTGGGGAGAGGGTAGCACACGAAGGGCCTGTGGGCCACAGCGTAGACGTACTCCACCAGGTCATGGAGGAGGTAACGGTTGGGTCTGGGTCCAGGAAACAAAACATGAACAAACGACGATGACTGATGGGTATCATTTTGTGAGGAAAAATGTAGTGAGACCAAAATATGAGCTGCTGTTCTGTGGGTAAACCACCATGTGATGTCATATACATGTGTTTCTCCAATTGAAATATGCTTAGCCATCGCAGAGTGACATAGATACATAGTGCTTCCGGTCACATTGGCCTTTTGAAGGTGAGATCAGTATGGAACCTAACTCTCCTTACCCCACTAAGGCATAGGTCTTCCCGTTGGCGTCCGGATCTTTGATGGCGCTGATGATCGCCTTGGCGACATCCACAACCTGAGGGGAATAAGTTAGATTTGTGACTGATTGTGGCATGTCAGAGTCGTGACAGTAACAGTATACAGTATCAGCATACATACGCCCACTCACATGAACAGGCTGCTTCACAGTATCCTTTCCCATGGAGATGAGAGGCACCGCTTTCCCAAACCAGCGCATGTCTGTTGGCAAAGCACTTTTAAAAACGATCAGGACAGAATATTTCCAAGGGCGTAAAAAGTAATTCCTCCAGTCCGTTTGAATCTACATGTCAGCCAGTGAAAGCCATGTTTTCAAACTCAGAAAACAAAAACCGACTCAAATAGCTCCCTCTACTGTCACAAGAGATGTAGAGCTTACTGGCAAAATGGTTGAAGAACTTGTCCTCTCTCCCAAAAAGCTCAGCTGGTTTCATGATGATGGCATCTGGGAACTCATCCCTGACTGCTGTCTCTCCCACCGCCTGCAGAGCAAAACCATTCACATCTTATACTGTGTATGTGTGTGTGTTTGTGTATAATAACTCTGCCATGCACCAGGTGTAACAGAGGATCCCAGGGGAGTTGTGAGGCAGGTGAGGCACCTTGTTCCTCAGGTATTTGGAGGGGCTTCGGATGTCAGCGTTCAGGTGGGACATGTGAATCAACTTGGTGATGCCGGCCTCTCTGGTTGCCTTGGCGATCTGCTGAGGGATGGAGACATACGTGTCTTCGAAGCGGTAGTTGCTGCAGGTGGAGAGAGGAAGGTTTTAATGAAGGGCCCAATCAGCAGCCTCAGATATATCCAAATGTTAAATGTATTTACAAAAAACACATGGAAATACATGTATACATAAACAAATTTGTTTAAATCGATACTAGTCCTAGAACTAGTCCTCTTATTATTAACCTTGTCTCCCACTCTCGTCCCACCAGGTTGATGACCACGTTGGAGTTCTCCAAGGCCCGCTTGATGGAATCCTTGTCCCTGGCATCCCACTCCTAGCAAGAGGAAGAGGAAAGCATGAAGGACATATAGAAAGACAGCATTTCTGTGTGGTTGGATGTTTGTTTGCTCTTCCAATTGCACATAAGAGTAGGGGGAGAAAATGTGTCCCTCTACTGAGTCTATACTGAGTCTATACTGAGGGATGAAATTGTGAGAATACATATGTGGCCTTTGGAGGAAAGCAATATAAGATATTTTAAATATGTCTTCCTGTATGGATTTACCATGAAGATGATCTGTCCCAGATCCCCCATAGGCCTGAGGTACATGAGGTCATACTGGTCACAACGATGAGGAACTATGATCTGGGAGCCCATGCGACCTGCAAAAACAAGACATGTGTTCATCGTCAAATACAAACCAGCTCTTTTTTTTTCAACAAAATTGGTGAACATTTTATAATCTAAGACCACTTTTGAGATACGGTTTTAATCAATAATTGTTCTTATCCATTGCTGTCCTGGATGCAGATAAAGCTTAAACCAGTTGAGTTACAACCTAGACTCACCAAGACGGTTGACCACATATCTGCCTAGGAAGCCTGTAGCCCCAAAGACTGTAGCAGCGACCCCGCTGGAGGATGAGCGGCCGCCCTTGCCTTTCGGGATGACGGCATGGTGGACCTTCCTCTGCTGGACTGTCACTGGGACGGCTGACAGCGCCAAGGGGGAGCAGGAACCTGAGGACCACGGGAGGGAGAAGAATACAAACATGAAGAGGTATGAAGGTTTATACTGCTAGTTTGCAATCTAGCTTGATAACGTGCCAGCGACATACTTAAGGACATTTACGAGTAAGAAGTGGCCACTACTGCTTACTGCATAGATACAACATTATTGATGTCATATTTAGCTATTTGTTCAGCTGCATTTATTGAATTGGCTAAAACCACGTATGTAAGCCGGTGATGTCCGCAAACAAACCACCTAAACCGGCTATCTAGTAATGCCATGGCAGCTTATGCTAGCTACCCAATTCAGTTAGACTGGCTATATGGCTAAATGGATTTACAATTAATGTAACACACATTCATATACAGGTAGCAAATCAGAGAGAGGGCATCGTCAAGTTATAGCTTTGACTTGGTGATTACCAGCTAGCTTAGTTTTAGCTCGCGCTAGCTAGCGGTCACAACACAACAGGGTCACAGATGATGGAAATACGGATTTTAAGCCATGCAATCTTCCGCTTTGAAGTAATTGTATCGCCTGTCTCACATTTATCTATATGACCTACAAAATAATTATTAAATATGAGCTTTATAAAGTATTACTCACTTGAGATCCTGGGAAGGACACTCGCAGGACGGCTAACCAGCGCTGCGGCCGCCATGATTATTTTCTGACAGAGGTCTCAGATACGGCAAGTAGGTGAGATCAAGTCGTAACGCAAAACTCAAAATAGAAAACATGTTTGCAAGCCGGTTTTGCTGTATACTACTCGTGCGTGTTCACCTGTCGGATGTTTCATTTCTTTATTGCTATAATTAATGCTTCAAAGATGCATCTCTTTTTTTGTCGGTAAAAGTAGGCCAAACGTAGTTATGTGATTGTTATGAGTTGCATTGGCACATTGATAGTTTTGTAACCTCTTGCTGGATATGTTCAGTGTTCATTCTGAAAAAATCAGTCTTACAAAATTGAAACAACAATTTTTATTTGCCCATAAAATACATCAAAAATAGCCACACTATCTTTGGGACACAAATCAATTCAACCCATTTCTGCTTTTCTGTATGGGCAGGTCCAGAGCCATATAAATTATTATATATGGCTCTGGGCAGGTCTAACTATCTAGACTTCGGATTCCTGACGTCATTATGCCAGGAGGATCTGTCATACCGAAGTTTTTACTCTCAGTCAAGTCCATTTAAATTGGTTATAGCACATTTAGTAATTGAAACCAATGATGTAATGTCCACTGTGGAAGTGGGTCGAATCTGAAAGCGAATTTGTTGCTTTGAAATTGCAATTGAAGTTTTGACGTATGTGCCTAAGATGTGAGTATAGGCCTTGACAGTGTCCATGGCATAAGCAAGCAGCCACACCTGCATATTCTTGACTATACTAAATCACTTTGGATCAACAGCATCATGCTATACAGTTGCTATAGTAACAGTACATTATAATCACTTCCAGGCAGAGGACATTGATGTTTTCAGGGTATTGTATTGTTCACAAAATTCCTTCCTCTACTCAAAGGTACATCAGTAAAGTGCAAGGATCCTAATACTGCAAGGCACAAACTATCAACAAAAGGATTGTCACTCAATATCTACCAGTAAAAAATATCATAATCGCAGAAACAATAGATTACAAAATCTCTCTTTCATGAATAATAACACATGTACAAGTAAAACCTTGTCTAAACTTTACAATAACCTGAACCATTATCTTAAACTCTGTACCATACATGACATTAAAAAGATCACAGCAGGTATATGTACAAGAAAATCTATTAATTATAACAAATCCACCTTATAGGTTATGATTCGGTCAAACGTACATGCATTAGGAAATCTCATATCTCTTAATCATCATACATTTGTATTATTATTGTAACTAATTACATACAGAGCTTTAAAAATGTTTTACCAAACTGTTGAAATAAGTTATAATAAAATCTTTCTTTGGCTCTTCCTTTATTGCACGACACACCCTTTTAGAAAACTAGTACTTCTATTGGGTGTAGGATTCAAGGATGTCACGACAGAAAGGAAGACAGAAATAAAAAAATCTTGCAGCAGAATTGCTTTGGTACAGCAGACTGTATGATCTATACACAATGTACATTGTATAAGACTGATCTAAAATACAATATTTGACATTTTAAGGAGAACGTTTAAGAAACCCATCTTTGCGTTGAGGGGTCTTTCCTGTACACCAGTCCTGTTGCCAGAGAGGTGCCCCTTCCCTCCACAAATCCCTTAGTCAGGCTGCTACATGATTGGTGGCAAACATTGGGAGACTTCCCGATTCTCTCCGTCACTGATAAGTACTTCCTGCTGGGGTTTGATGATGATGTGCACGGGCCTCTCCCCGCCTGCTTCCTGATTGGTGTCCTTGGAGGCTCTGGCCACGCCCTCACACACCTCCTCCGCAGACGCGCCGATGGGACGTAGACGCGCGGCAGAGGTCATGTTGCCGTGGGCGACAGAGGTCATGTTGCCGTGGGCGGCAGAGGTCATGTTGCCGTGCGCGACAGAGGTCATGTTGCCGTGGGCGGCAGAGGTCATGTTGCCGTGCGCGACAGAGGTCATGTTGCCGTGGGCTGCAGAGGTCATGTTGCCGTGCGCGGCGGAGGTCATGTTGCCGTGGGCGACAGAGCTGTCGGTCTTCAGCTTGTTGTTGCAGTTGTCGTGTGACTGGAGTCTCTCTGCTGCATGACACAATCAGAGTGCACGTTTACACTCCATAAAACATCTATGATCATTTACCGTTGTTTTAAATGAATTCATAGATGTTTTATTGGAGTGCACATTCTTGTTGGCAGCCAAAGTCGACACTTTCTAAACGGCCATTATGATATGATGATAGTGAAAATGTAGCTCTTGTATCTTTAAATGCGAATAGTACACTTGATACACTTAGAAACAAATTGTAAATGTAACTCTAACCCTCAAACTCTAACCAGGTTTTGAATATCAGCATAGCTATTGGCAGGTTGTGTACAGTGGACTCTCAAAATAAAGTGTAACCCAAGACGGATGATTACCAGACTTCTCATGGCTAGAACACGGGGTATATGTGGACCAAAATCTCACCTGTCCTGTTCCCAACTATCTTACGATAGGTCTGCTCAAAGTTGTTTTCGGTGCTGCTAGTGCTGTCTGAGGGCTTCCTCATCATGGGGCGTGTCCTGGGGCGGGGCTTGATGAGACGAGACTCCAGGATCCACTCATGCTGCATCGCCTCGTCTGGAGTCATGCGCTTCACCGGGTCCCACCTGGACAGCAGAGGACAGACAGTCAGAAAGACCTTTCTACACAGGTCAACGGGTAGAAAAACAACAATAATATGACTAGATATTATAAAACACCTCCATTTTTTAAAAGTGTAATTACATTTCTAAGTGCTATGTGCTATCATGTAGCCAACAATCAAATGAGTTTGTGGAGGTGACCTCTCTGCATTGGCTTACGAGAGACAGCGTTGCAGGAAGTCCAGGAACTGAGCATCGTTGGTCTTTAGAACACCGGCCAGATCTTTGGAGTTCGGCCTCCTCTTCCTCCCTTTGCTGTTAGTGATGTTTCGGGGGTTACTTTTGGAGTCTGAAAGCCATGCGAGTTTCATTATTATCACGGATTGGTTGATTTACTCTTTAAGATAATGCATGACACATTATCATTTAAAAGGGTGAATGGTTCTCCTTGTACGTATCTTTCACACACTAAGAATACACAGAGCTAGTTAGATTGGTATAGCAAACATTTGTATGATGCAGTGTAAAAAAGTGTTTCATTCTTACCAAAAAACAACCTTCTCCGGGAGGCAGTCTGCACAAAATCGTTCGGAGGCATTCCAAGGACCTAATCATGTGAAAAACACAAACAAGAACATTTCAGTGTGACTGGGAACATTAAAATCTCATCAGCAGATATCGTTTAAATTAAGATAACTACAATAAGCTCCAGTAGCATAAACCGGGTTTAAATAAGTTACCAGAAGTGAAAAGCCAGACTAACAGTTTCTGGGGTTTAGCTACCTCCATCATGCAGGCGACCTGCTCCACCTCGCTCTCCCCGGGGAAGAGGGGGAAGCCGGTGTACAGCTCGGCCAGCACGCAGCCCAGGCTCCACATGTCGATGGCCATGCTGTAGGGGTGGCCCAGGATCACCTCAGGGGAGCGGTAGAAACGGCTCTGGATGTACGTGTACACTGGAGGGGGCGAGAGACAGCGAGGAGACATGGAGTGAGAGGCAGAGGATGGAGGGCGAGGGAGGAGACAGGGAGGAGACATGGAGTGAGGGGAGGTTGTGAGTTATACATAACTCACTGGCACACAACTGAATGAGTACGGACCATTTGTGGGAGTATTTCTACTACTTTGTACTTTTCCACTTTTGGTAAGATAAACATCCTCTTAGTTTATCTATTCACAATACTTTAAGTGCTTCAATAATAAATAAACTGGAAAACAGGGGTGTTCAAAAACGTTTTACTGGTAGTGTATACATACTATATACATACAAATAGACAATATTTACATACAGAAACATATGGCTTACCTCTCTGTTGCTCGTAGCAACTGGAGCCAAAGTCCACCACCTTGATGTGTCCCTGTCCCTTCTGAGTCAGCAAGATGTTCTCCTGAGGTGACGTGAACAGCACAACACGTTAACAAGACATGACAGTCAACCACCAAACATCCATGATATCATCTCATGGTGTGGTGGGTCTCATGGTGTGGTGGATCTCATGGTGTGGTGGGTCTCATGGTGTGGTGGGTCTCATGGTGTGGTGGGTCTCATGGTGTGGTGGGTCTCATGGTGTGGTGGGTCTCATGGTGTGGTGGGTCTCATGGTGTGGTGGGTCTCATGGTGTGGTGGGTCTCATGGTATGGTGGGTCTCATGGTGTGGTGGGTCTCATGGTGTGGTGGGTCTCATGGTGTGGGGGGTCTCATGGTGTGGTGGGTCTCATGGTGTGGTGGGTCTCATGGTGTGGTGGGTCTCATGGTGTGGGGGGTCTCATGGTGTGGTGGGTCCTACCGGCTTCAGGTCACAGTGGATGATCTTCTCTCGGTTTAGCATCTGGAGGCACTTCAACAGGGAGTGTGTGAACCTCCGGATCAGAGCCAGGCTGAACCCTTGGAAGTTGTTCTTCTTTATCAACTCGTAGAGGTTCACCCTGGAAGAGGAACCAGAAGGTCATTCAGAGGCCTTTCCACCTCAAACATTAAGGGCCATTTGGTCATTTAATTTAACTTGATATTCTGAGCTTGTGAACCTTGTGAAAGTTTTTCATATCTAGCTTTGCCTCTACTTTTAATGATCCCCTTGGTTCTTTCACCCTCCCCCCCACCCTCTCCATCTCTCTATCATCAGTTATCCACAAGAGGGCGCTACTACATCAATATTGAGAACGAACAACACGCTGAGGTATTTGTTGCTGATAGAAAACAATGTCAAATGTGTGGAACGTCTTCGTCTTGTTCTTTGTCTTCATCTACGATGCAATCCGAAGCCGGGCTGAGTCACGACAGTGAGCGCTAGTATTTCTTGATGCGATGTAAAGCACCGTGTCTCAGACAGCTGTAACCGGAGCCCTCACACCCTGAAGCCGGAGGGGGAACGGGATAGGGCCATAATCAAAGCCTTAAGTAAAGGATTCAGGTGACCGTAATGCAAGACAAGGTGGCAGGCCAGGAAGACGTCTTTCTAAAGGTCATTCAGCTCTACAACTAATCCAGCTCCTACAGGGATCTAGATGTTGCGGTGTCCACCCTCAAACACAGGGACCAGGATTAGGACTGAGGCTGGCCTGCTGGTCCCTCCCCTCGTGTCTCGCTTGCCCCAGCAGGCATCAGGTGTTTGGGGTTAAGTGACGGGGGAGAGGTGCTCAAGCCCTGCCGTCGAACCACAGAAGAAGCAGCTCATCTTGAATGTCTTCGATTTTGTGATCAATTATTCAGTGACCTCTTTCAGCACGCTCTCTCAGCTATTTTAATTGTCTGCCTGTTGTTAATGTGTCTGCCTGTCGATCTGTTTGTGTCAGTCTGTCTGTCTGTTGGTCCCCATCCACACGTAGGCTAACACAAAGCACACACTAGTTTCATTGTCATCCCTGGTTGACACACAAGCACACACGCTCACCCCAGGAGCTCGAAGGAGATGCAGAGATGGTTACGGAAATAGAAGTGTTCCTTCATGTGGATGACGTTGTGGCAGTTGTCTCTGTCTTTTCTCCTGATGGCATCCAGGATCTTCAGCTCAACCAGAGCCTGATGGTGAAACCTGACAGACAAATAACAAGGTCAAATATTCCTCTATTTCATTTGAATCGTGAAATACAAATAAATCACATCAAATATAACAGGTTACAGAGGACAAATCCAGTTTGTACAAGAACATATTCATCCATGGTTGTATTCAATAAACTGGTATAATCCAACAATGTACTCCTTCCTAAGTGCTTCTTAAGTGCATCTTAGAAGAAGCACTTTTTTCTCAGAATTTACAAAAGCTCACAGGTATCCTAGACCAGGTGGTGTTGGGTGTCTGTGGGCCCTCTCAGAGGTGTGTGTCCTGAGAAACAGGATCTGAGAAGTGAAGGTGTCGTCTCAGACTCTGCCCTCACCGTTCCCCTTCCCAACCTACAGTACTAAGCACCCATTTAGTTTTCTGCATTATTGAATAGTTCCTTAGTCCCATGGGATCTGCATCCATCACATGGACCCTCATAAACACACACACACACACACACACACACACACACACACACACACACACACACACACACACATACACACACCTTTTCTTGTTCCGGATGACCTTGATAGCGACCACCTCGCCGGTCTTGTAGTCCAGACATTTGAGGACCTGACCAAAGGAACCTTTCCCGATCACCTCCAGAACCTCGAACCGGTAGCCAATATGGTCGTGCATAACCTGGAATACAGCAGACAGGCAGGGTCAAGAGGAGGACGTCTGTGTGTTCAACACCCGTTTACAACAACGCATGTCTTTGTATGTTAGTGACAATACAGCTCTTGGGCTGCATTCCATCGTGTTATTACTCAGCGCGTGGTTAGATAATGCGACTGCCTTATGACTTGTGTGTGATGGTCTCTGAGATCACCTTCGATAAGAGCAAACTCAGTCAGCTAGCCAGCCAATCAGTGAGACCGCCAGTAGGACAGACAGACAGTCGGCCAGACATGAAGTCTGTTCATTCACAGAGGTGAAACACCCACTGAGGCTGAGTCACTAACCAGAGCCTGTGTGACCGGCCTGTTCCCTGACCTCAGCCATAATGTAATCTCATCACTGTTTACAGCTGGATCAGCGCTTTATCACATTACGTTTGACCAGATCAGCAAACGGAATAACTGGAACCCAGTTTAAAACTGTAAACAATAGGAAGAGTCATTCTGAGTGAAGCATAACGTAGCTTGCCAGTCACACACGATGCAGAAGGCAGGTGTGTGGAACTCTGCTGGAATTCCTCCTTGTCTGACTCTCAAAATCCTCAAGCAGTCTGGATTTTCCAATCAATTTAACATTCTCACCATCATGTAGCTACCGTGTTCATCGTCATAACCGGAGTTCTGTGGCGTTCCATGAGAACTTTCGATCTTCTGGGTGTCCAGACCCAGAAACCAAATCTCAGAGTAGTCCATGATCTCCTCCTGCTCAAACTCAGTCAGACGCCCCTGAAAGTGCTTCAGAGCCTCTGGAGGAGGAAGAGGAGGAGGAAGAAGAGGAAGAGGAGGAGGAGGAGGAGGAGGAGGAGGAAGGGATGTGAAGGGACAGGAAAGGACATGAAGAACAGAAAGAGGAGGGCAGAGAAGAAAGAGAAGGTAAATAAAAGAATAAACATCTCCATTGTTTACAATCACATTTATATGCTTTTTATTTTGTGATTTTTCCTGATGCTATGGACTTTCGACCAACCAAAAGGTTTGTTAGTGACCCCCCTCGATGCCCCCGTCAGATACCTGTGGGGGACATGGGAAGCCTCTGCCCCTCACACATCTTCTCCGGCTTGTTGCCGAGGCTCTTGGCGTTGACTGAGTCTGAGAGGATCTCCTCCGAGGATCCAAACCTTGTGGAGAACTGTGTTGGTTTGGGCCTTTCATCCTGTCAATCACAACACAACTGACGTTACACAGAGAACTCCAACACCCACAAGTCTTTGGGCTTTGCTTTTTGTGGGCAGTTTATTTTAGAGTCAGTTGATGCGACTCTCTCTCTCTCTTTCTCTCTTTCTCTCTTTCTCTCTCTCTCTCTCTCTCCACCTCTCTCTCTTTCTCTCTCCACCTCTCTATCCACCTCTCTCTCTCTCTTTCTCTCTCCACCTCTCTATCCACCTCTCTCTCTGTCTCTTATTGGTCTCACTGTGTTTCATGTCTTCCCTGTCTCTTTTCCCTCTCTCACCTGGTGGGTCAGGTAGGTGTTCTGGAGGCCCTTGTTGTTGATATGTGGCAGGATGCTGTCAGACTGGTGGTGGAGTTTGGCTGTGCTGACCATCACCTGGATCACAGGAGGGTCCAGCTGAGGCAGCGTGCCTGCCACCGGAACAAACTTCTTCACAAGAGAAAAAAAAACGTTAAAAAGGGTTCTGTTTAATTTCCTAAAACTGGTTCCAGCCAATTACTCTAGCCAGTGTGCTCTGTCAATAGATAATCTGTACTTTCAGCTGGATAAATGTATCAATATCCTAGGGCCAGGTTTTGAATTGGGTTGTGGCAATAGTGTCTTTCTACCACATCTGATTAGGCCCATTTCAGGGCTGTGGAGGTTCAGATGACCAAGCCCTCCCAGGGGGGAAGATGGAGTTACCGAGCCCAGTGAGAGGGCTGCTGCGGGGGCCGGGGCCGGGCAGTGACAGGCGCTGTCAGCACGGCTCCTGTGGAGGAGCTGAATAGAGGCAGGACTTCTTTTCTCTACCTGCCATCCCGCTTGCTGACGCAGCGCGTTTACATGTGTTGCTGCCCGGCCGCCTGGACCGCGTGTGTTACCACGGTAACGACGGGGAGAGAAGCTCACTGGGTCAGGAAATCAGCATAGTCCTAGCATGAGGACTATGCTGATCATACCGTAATAAATGCATGACGTAATAAATGATCATACTATGCTGATGCCCCCTCACCCCCCTCACCCCCCCTAACCCCCCTCACGCCCCCTCCTACAGCGGCCCATCCTATAGAGCCTCTCCCAGCTGTGTTTCAACACCTAAACAGGCTTATCTCCACAGTCACACAAGTTCAAACAGCACCACTAAGTAGAGCTTCCTGGTTGGGTGTATACATAGCAGCAGAAATGTCATCTCACGTGCGCATCCTGCTGCAGTGTCTGCCAGCTTGGTTATGACGCATAGAGATGAGCTAAATATATCTCCCAGCCACCTGCTGCAGTAAGCAGCAGAGTAAAACTGAAGTACTGTTGCTCCTCACTGAGTCCTGCTGCCTCCTGCTGAGTCTGATGGACCGCCGAGGGACGTTAGGGTTAGAGTCAGGGTCAGGGTCAGAGTTAGAGTTAGAGTCAGGGTCAGAGTTAGAGTCAGAGTCAGGGTCAGGGTCAGAGTTAGATTCAGAGTCAGGGTCAGGGTCAGAGTTAGAGTGAGGGTTAGAGTTAGAATCAGGGTCAGAGTTAGAGTCAGAGTCAGGGTCAGAGTTAGAGTCAGGGTGAGGGTGAGGGGTCAGAGTTAGAGTCAGGGTCAGAGTGAGGGTTAACATCACGCCCAGCCCTGCTGTCCCTAGTAGGCCGCAGAGTAGCCTGATTATAGACTTAAGCCTTCAGAAAGTATAGGTAGGGAAGAGACAGGAAATAAGGACCCTGGTGATCCGTCCTTTAAGAGGATCCTTTTTACTGGATAAAGGGATCCTTTTTATCAGAGGATCATTTTCCTTCTGCGTGTGTCTGCCAGACTCACCTGGGAGTAGGTCCTGTTGGAGGCCTGATGAGCGCTGTTTGTCTGGTGCCTGTCGGAGTGGGGGAAGGCCTCTGGTCTGGCAGACTGGGGGGTAGAAAGATCAGAAGAAACAAACAACGTCAGTTAGTGTGTCATTGTGTCTGTCTGTCACTGTGTTTGTGTGTGTGCGTGTTTATGTGAGTGTGTGTGTTGGTCAGTGTGTGTGTGTGTGTGGGGGCTATTCTTAGCTGGCAGGCCAGCACGTGTCAGCTTAATCAGACGGCTTGTGAGTTGGCTTGTGTGTGTGTGTGTGTTGGCTTGCGTGTGTGTTGGCTTGTGTGTGTGTGTGTTGGCTTGTGTGTTGGCTTGTGTGTTGGCTGTAATGAAAGACACCATATGTGTGGACTAAAGCCTCCATCCACAGATGGGCACAGGCTAAACACACACACACAACACACACACACACACACACACATAGCCTGGCTGGCTTGGCAGTCTGGGGAGGGCTAGAAACAAGAATGTGGACATGACACGTCTAGCAAGAGATGCACATACAAAGTCATCATCTTTAACTAACAACATCTGCTGAATGTTTAACATCGGTCAGGCTCTCACCTAACCAGGTGTCAAGGTCTGTGTACGCAGGTCCTATAAAGGTATGATGCCAGTTAGCATGCAGTACAGTTTAACTCTGTTTAAAAACACATCCCAACTAGGTATGGTCTTGCGTGTACTGGCAGCTAGCATTGCCCACCCAGGATAACTCCAAACCTGGGCTGTGTTTAGGAATTTGACTTCCAGGCAGGAAGTCCCCCTCTTACTCAAATATGAACTCCTGCATCATGGTGATGGGAGAGAGAAACCTGAACAGGACTGCCCCCTGGGGTGGGCACAGAGGGTGAGGGGGTGAGGGCTGCCCCCTAGGGTGGGCACAGAGGGTGAGGGGGGTGAGGGCTGCCCCCTAGGGTGGGCACAGAGGGTGAGGGGGGTGAAGGCTGCCCCCTGGGGTGGGCACAGAGGGTGAGGGGGGTGAGGGCTGTGCCCCTGGGGTGGGCACAGAGGGTGAGGGGGGTGAGGGCTGCCCCCTGGGGTGGGCACAGAGGGTGAGGGGGTGAGGGCTGCCCCCTAGGGTGGGCACAGAGGGTGAGGGGGGTGAGGGCTGCCCCCTAGGGTGGGCACAGAGGGTGAGGGGGGTGAGGGCTGTGCCCCTGGGGTGGGCACAGAGGGTGAGGGGGGTGAGGGCTGCCCCCTGGGGTGGGCACAGAGGGTGAGGGGGGTGAGGGCTGTGCTCCTGGGGTGGGCACAGAGGGTGAGGGGGGTGAGGGCTGTGCTCCTGGGGTGGGCACAGAGGGTGAGGGGGGTGAGGGCTGTGCTCCTGGGGTGGGCACAGAGGGTGAGGGGGGTGAGGGCTGTGCCCCTGGGGTGGGCACAGAGGGTGAGGGCTGTGCTGAGATGTAGGTCACTGTGGTAGGGGCAGACAGGCACTAAGCTACACAGACAGGCTGTCTTTAAGCCTGCTTAGTCGTTACTAGACAAAGGGAAACTCTCTGTTTGAGGGGTTCGGTGTGATGTTTTGAATGCGTCACCGTTTACAGCGTGATCGCTTATAGGTTATTAAGAGGTGAGAAAAGGTTAGAGATCTCAAAAGGAGTTTGTGTTGTGATGATAAGGTACTACAACTGGAGGAGGGGGGTGTGATCGCCTATGTTAGAAAAAAACGCGACAATAGTCCTCAATGTAGGGATGCACCTCACAGTATTGCTTTAACATCTGCTTTAAACCTGCTTTAACAACAGGTTTAACATCACCAAAGAAGTAAAGTATCACAATGACATGGTAAGCCCTCTGACTGAGCTTGCATATGGCTGGTGTAGTTGTAGATGTTGATGGTGAGGTGATGGTGGGGTTAGGAGGGTACATAGGTGACCAGTTTATCAAGTGTCCTTATCTCTGTGCTGAGAAACAAAATAACTTTAGAAGTCTTACTGATGTCCTTGTAATATGGACACATGGTAGATTAAAGAAAAACGTAATAAACGACTCCTAATGAGATTATTGGAAACCTCCAGAACTTGATGTGAACCAAATACCAGTCTGTGATCATGTTCTGTTTACACTGTGACACTCCATTAGACATGTTGTATTCATCTTTACAGACAAGTCATGCACTAGTAACATGTATTAAATACACGGGTTCAGGCTAGTGATGCTACTGTGTCATGGACTCAGATGAATGGTTTGAGAAGTTCGCACAACTTTGAGAGAATTCGTTGGAGAAATAACATCGTAACATTAATAGCCTACTGCCTCACCTTGTTGTTTATTTCGGGGAACATGTTGATATGAACAATGTCCTGGTTATTAATATATATTCCAATCGTTCTGTAGACGGCAGGTGAAAATATTATGAATCCCAAGTCAAAGCGGTGAAAACATCTTCTGAGTAAGTGTCTATCAACTTCCGCACGACTACCACGAGAAACTTCGGTAGCTCAAGTTAAACCCAGAAGCTACTGCCTCACTGACAACTCAACAAGTGATCGGATCGTTGCAGCACAAACTGTCATAGTCAACATTTTGAGCGCAGGGTCAGTAGTGCTGTCGTCAGAAGAGGGAGATTATTGAGAGAGGCAAGCTGTTGAGGCAATTCGCCTTTGACGCGTAAATCCTTCAAGAGGCCACCTGTTCACGTTTTGCAGCTGACAGCTTGGATACCTCCAACACAGATTGTTTTTGTCCTCTTACCTGTCACCGACCCGGCAACAGCGTGAGCGCAGTCTCATTGCGCTGTTGCGCGGTGACTTCAGCATGGACCCCAAGTTGGTTACAGTTTGTAACACAATGATCGTTCAGGTTATAGAGCAACGGCGTGGGGATGCGGTCACAGATCCTGTCACTTCGACACTCTCAACATCTCATACGGTTCGGGTCGGGACATGCTGGATTTCTCTGGCGCACAACAATGCATCAGCTCTTACACAATTAAGTTCTGTAATCAGAAACCCAACACCGTCACCCTCCCTCACAACTCGATATCAATGATGTAGGTGTAAGCCATGTTTCCATTGGCTAATCAACGCTGAGCCGCTGGCCGAAACGAATGAACGTCCGCTCCTCACTGGGAGACAGCTGCCGCACGTGAATATGATTGAGATGGTTGTTAGGTAACATAAGGACACTCCAGTAATCAGGCCAGGGCTGAGCTGTCCCTGTTGGAGTAGTGCTCCTTCAGCACAATCAAACTCAGACAGGACACTCAGCTTCCTGTTTCCTGCCCCTGACTAGCCCTGCTGCAACAGACCCCGCCTTCAGCCCAGCCCTTTCCCATTCTGTACTGATAAATGGAGAAACAAAACAAGCCCAGAAAAAATCCCTTTTCTAGCTCTATAAACGTCTACAGAAGCTGTAATACTGATGAGGCAAGCATGACTGAGGCAACAGTGTCTGTTTCCACAGAGTGGTCACTTTCTGCTGTAACCAAACCCTCCCACCCAGACACACGGCCCTTTGCCCTGCACCAAAGCTCCAACACTGTGTTCATCTATTTCTCAATCTCTCTTTCTTTCCATCAGTGTCTCTCCACTGTTTCTTCTTAGTCTCTATTTCTGTCTCTCCACCCCACTCTCCTCATCTCCCTCCTGGTTTCTCTCCTGTCAAAACCGGCATCCAGGTCCCCTGATAACGAGTAAACAACAACAAAACCACTTGTGCCTCGCGTTGTGTGACCAGCAACCGTGGCAGAGGCTGCGTCAGAAAGACCCTGTACTGAAAGCAGCCGGCACAGTGCTGGAGCCTCCTGACACCACACAGAGACACACAGGAGGGAAGTCTCCGTCTGGAACAGAGGATGTTGTTATTGAGTCACACTTGCAGAGCACATGAGACTGTTCCTGCCCAGGGAGGCTGGATGCACCAGAGACCAGACAGCCTCTCCGCTCAGTCTGCCAGGTAGTGTCACCCAGGTGACAACGCACGGTGACGCAGGTGACTGCCACAGCGGGCGCACCAGGACAAGGCAGATGGGATTGACGACATCGAAGGTGAATTATTACTGCTTCTGAGCCAATTTGCATGAAGTTGGCTGGTTAGTTTACAGTAATGACAATGCCTCATTAGCGTCTTGACTGAAAACAGTGGAGCTGAAAATGAAAGAGCTGAAGAGAGAGGGTGTGGGAGAGGATGAGAGAGAGACTACAAGTGAGAGATACTACAAGTGAGAGATACTACAAGAGAGAGAGACTACAAGAGAGAGAGATGAGGTGGCAGATAAAGAGATGAACAGAGACACAGAGCTGTCGGGTATGCACTTCCCATCGCCCCAGGTGCCCCCCTACCTCAGGCTGGACTCTCCGGTTCCTGCGTCCCTGGCTGCCCCAGCAGCATCCTTGGAGAGCACCAAAGCCACAGCAGGCAGGTGAGCTCCCATCTCCCCCCATAGCAGGGCTCATCCATGCTGCCACCCCCACACCCAGCCTCGGCCCCACACCCAGCCCAGCCCAAGGACCTCACTCTGGGGTCGCACACCCCCACTCCTGGGTCAGGGGAAATGACGCTGGTCCTTATTAGATGGCTTGCTCAAACGTAATTTCTCTTTCCAAGACTCGCGTGTCCGATGGTTTAGTAGTGGATGTTTTATTTTTGTAGATTCCCTTAAATGTCCTTCTGCTTCCTCCACAGGTCAGATGCTGCACCCAACATGTCACTTCCTGGTGTGACCTCAACCAGGCAAGAATCTGGGATTTCTTCTCCTCTTCCCGGCTGGGTCTCTGTTCCTGGATACTGATCCAGAGACTGGGAGGCAGGCAGGCAGGCAGGCTATCAGGCAGGCAGGCAGACTGTCAGGCAGGCAGGCAGGCAGGCAGGCAGGCAGCTCTTGCTGCTGCGCTCTGTGAGACAGAGTGACTGTGGTGGCAGCAGCTGAGGTGTGGAGAGGACTCGACAAGGGACCCATCTCAGCCGGAGATGCAGCCACGGGGGCCTGGAGCTGGGCTTCCTGTCACAGAGGCCTCCAGGGTGGCTGAGGGAGGCTGAGGGAGGCTGGGGGGAGGCAGGGGGGAGGCAAGGGGGTAGAGCCCAGGCTTCACTGATGAGTCCCCCCCTTGACTCTCCTCCCACCCTCCCTTCCTCCCACTCTCCTCCCTGTGGCTGTATCCTGGAGACTAGCTGTCATATTAACAACCCCCATCTCAACCTCCCCTCCCCTTCTCCTCCCTTCCTCCCACTCCAACTGCCCCACCACATCCTGCACTCCCCCTGACACAACTGCCTTGCCTTGCTGACAAACTGAAAGGAGATCGTCTGCCTGTCTGCACTGCGCTCACTGCTCCTCCCCCTGCAGGAAGCCGGGGCTGGCAGAAGCTCCACAGCAGAGCCAGGATGAACCTGGGCTGGCACAGGGCTGAGCACACACAGTGCAGGATGACCCTGGGCCGGCACAGGGCTGAGCACACACAGTGCAGGATGACCCTGGGCCGGCACAGGGCTGAGCACACACAGTGCAGGATGATCCCTGGGCCAGCACAGGGCTGAGCACACACAGTGCCAGCGATTGATGAAGGATATGCGTGTGCTTGTGTGCA
Source organism: Mallotus villosus (assembly GCA_903064625.1). NCBI lineage: Eukaryota > Metazoa > Chordata > Actinopteri > Osmeriformes > Salangidae > Mallotus > Mallotus villosus. Next base: position 41,347 of record CAEFZP010005700.1, read on the forward strand.
TGCATGCATTCATGAGTGTGCATCGCGCCAACTGACCCAACTGAGACGTTCTCCAAAGCACATGCTACAACTTTAAACATGATGATCCTGTCAGTGACATCACATGAACTTCTACTGTTCCTACGATAGTGTCTTCATAACCTTTTCCTTCTTGATTGCCCCTCTTAGCAGCCCTAAGACCAGGCTACATCTGTGTGTGTTTACGACCCACAGCTTAACTAGAACAGGAATACCTGCCTGGCCTGTTGGATGGAGAGAGCTGTGGCTTACAGAGTGCCCTCTCAGGCGACAGGCAGCCAAGGCAGGCAACAGGCCAAGCAGGGATCTGGAATAAGTGAACGTCAGGTAGACCAGCCCGGCCTGGAAGGATCACATCTTCCCTCAAAATATACTTCAGTAAAAAGTAGCCATTAGCCTACTACCACATGTTTTAGTGTTGTGCTGGTAACTGGACCTCACATCATATTGATATATTCATATTTAAAATGTATATATTTCAAAATGATTTGGTCAAACCCTCCCAAAAAAACAAAAAATAGTCTCAAAAATTTTTTTCCAACCTCGCCCCAATTTTTTGGGGGGGGGAAACGAAAACGTTTAGATTTTTTATGAACCTTTCGAAAACTTTTTTTCCACCCAACACGAGACAGAACATTTCACGTTTTTGACAAAATAAATTGGTTGAACTATTTTTCCAGCCTTTCAAAAATGTTCCATCCCAAATATTCCATCCTCCCTTCTTACCTCTGCCTCTACTATGCTATCATCTCCGCCTCTACTCTCTCCCACTTGACTCTTTTCCTTAAATCAATACCTTGAACCAGGAGCACCCGTCAGAGAGCCCCCTGGGTCCTAAACTCCACAGCACCGCAAATGAAACAAGAAACAGTCGACAAACTGATCAATACGTCAATTTTGCCTCTGGAAAATCTGAATGATTCAGCAGAATCATCCCATTCATCCTGCTGTCTTCTCCACCATGCCTCTGGCGCTGCGGTTATCTATAAATACTCCCTAGCACGACGCACATGGGAAACTACTGCCATCTGAAAGCAATTCTGGAGAAAGCAAAGCAGATAAAGATGTTAACATGATGATGAGATTATGGGTGCGTAGAGTATAGTTGAGTAGATTAAGGCTGCAGGCACAAGACCAAACTTCCAGTATTGGGTTAACTCTGATCCCCTGAATGACAGTCTGAAGGTCTATCTCATTCACACACAATTAAAGAAACCCTTTGCAATCGCAGACCACGAAACATGCTAAAACAACTACTCTCACGCAACCCATTTGTGTTTTCCTTACCTATTTGAATATTTACAGTGCCTTAACTTTGGTCTGTCACACTCTCGCCAAATCAAAAGTCACTCTGTGAGGAGTATCCGAACGTCTGGCGGATCCCTGGAGGTCTTACCTCATCACCCCTGTCCTGCTCCCCCAGAGGCTGCTCTCCCTCCTGGGCACGTGAGCCGGACCACGGCCCCATGTCTGTCTCAGGTGGACCCAGAGAAGGTCACCTATTCTTGGGAAAGCAGGTGGACACCGGGGGAGCTGGCTCCTTTATCTCCGTGTATCACTCTGACTATGGCCTGACGTTGGGGCAGAGTGGGGAGAAGTGTGCGTGAAGCGCTGTGTGTTTGTGTGTGCGTGTGTGTGTGTTTGTGTGTGCACGCCCGCATCTGCTGGCCCAGTCTAGGCCTATCATGTTAGCCTTGGCCCTGGCGGTGACCCGTCTGCCCCAGACAGGACCTGGCGTGGGACAGCTACCCGAGGATGGAAGCCTGGAGCAACTCAGTGAGAGACGAAGGGATGGAGCAGGCCAGAAAAAGATAGAAGGAACTGGGCCAGAGAGATGAAGGCGTGGTGAGGGCGGGGCCAGAGAGATAAAGGCGTGGTGAGGAGGGGCCAGAGAGATGAAGGCGGGCCAGAGAGATGAAGGCGTGGTGAGGGCGGGGCCAGAGAGATGAAGGCGTGGTGAGGGCGGGGCCAGAGAGATGAAGGTGTGGTGAGGGCGGGGACAGAGAGATGAAGGCGGGGCCAGAGAGATAAAGGCGTGGTGAGGGCGGGGCCAGAGAGATGAAGGCGTGGTGAGAACTGGAAGGAGAAATACGGACTCAGATGGGTTGTATCAGCTAACAATCAGACGACATCATTGGGAGCCACCTGCCAGTTGATGAAGCCCCCCTATTTCTGTCATGGTCACCTGGGTGAAGTGACAGCTGGAAAGAGCAGCTCTGGTAAGACGAGCATGCTGATGTCACTGTCCCTCCTCTGGCCTGTAAGAGCCCTGTCACCCGCCAGGTTGAACCCCGCAAGGCGATCCTCCTCTGTCACACCAACTCCATTCACTTAAAACAATCTCTGCAAATTGACGAGGCAATTACCTCGGTGACGCTGTCGGTCGGACATTAAGAATGCACACTGCGGTCGGAGAACGCCAGGTGCGTGCTCGATCACAATGTTGTGTTCTTACCTCTCGTGTTGTTCTCTTGTGAATATCTCGTCTCAGAGACGCAGCTGTTGGCTTGAGCTGAGGCGGCTTACAGTGTAATCTAGTAACACGCTATTCAGCCTGCTGTCATTCACCATGCCACCGTCCTGGACGGGAACACTGACACACACTGGCGTGAGGTCTGAGATCTGACTTTCCTATTCTAGAATTACAGAGGAGGGACTAACACCGTAGCTGTTTTCATCTTATTTAATGGTGTGTTTTGTTTCTTCCAGATGGCGTGCATTCACAGTTCACACACATAGTAATGAACTGTTTCTAATGGTGACTACTGTGGAAGTACTACAGTTAAAAGACCCCAACAGAAACAAGTTATGAAAAAAGCTACTGTACAACTCTAATTTGGTGAAAACAAAGGCTTGCACAGTCCCAGAATAGTTTGGAGAGATGATGAGTTGTGATGCGTCTCCCAGTAGGGGAAGCTTCATACGAGGCAGAACAATACCCCACTCCCTCGGGGTCGCAACGCGGTACAATACAGCACAGTACAAGATATCTTTGACTCTAAGCTGGTGGTGTTTGTATACATGCGTGTGTGCATCAATGGGCCGGAGAACAACAGTAACTAATAGAACAAAGCCAGGCACTCCTTAACTACCACCAGACCTGGCTTTGACGATCGGCCTGACAGGCTGGAACGCTGTGCACCAACGTTCCTCCAGTGGACCCAGAGGGAGCGACGTGGAGAGAGGAGACAAGGACTGAGTGAAGGAGGCAGCAGGTCGGGTCTAGCGGAGAGCAGCAGCAGTGAACCTCCATGTTCTTTGACACTGATACAGGCCACCAAGTCAGGGGAGGTGAGGTCCCACTAATGGCTCGCTTTAATTCTGGGTGTCTGGTGTCCGGTGGATAACAAAGCTGGGATGGGAAACCTTATCAGGTTCATCAGAATAATGGACCTGGTCAGGTAGTCAGGGAGGGTCACCGTGGCCCAGCCCCTTGGGGAAGGAGTGAGGTGGGTGGAGGGGTGGGGGCAGGCTGTGGGCCAGATGATACTCTCAGATTAAGCTGGAGTACTGTCCCTTTACTGTACCATCCCGTACACGCAATAAACACACAACCTCAGTATCTAGTGTGAGGCACATCCTGATCACAAACTACAGTTACAGAGCCCTGGCCGTTTCCCTGGCAACAGTGATTTCTGAGCATTCCTCGGGAGGTTGCAGACATTTCAAGGCTTTTCGCATTTGAAGTTGGCACATGCCACAGTCGACTAACAGGGAAGTATCACCAATCACAAGGGGGCTGTGTTGCATGTCCAGTATATATGTCCAGGACTGATGAGCTATGAGGGAAATAGCTAGTCCAAATATTTGGAATACATAAATCACATGGAAATGGTTCATGAATGAAAGTGCCTCGTTGTTCCTCTTACCTTCTTCAGGAGAGGGAGAGTGAGGTTTCGGTTCTTTGGCAGTCGCCCTGGGTGCTTCTTCACTGTTTTCCTGAGGACATATATGGTGATGTCATGAGATTGCAAAGTTTATTCATTTTTAATGACGTTACAAGCCATTTATTTTAAGTCTTTGAAATTGATTCAAGACACTGCTAAAAGTGCCTTCTAGCAGTGCCTGTTTTAATGGAGAAATATTGCGCAACTTGCTGAATTTAAATGTTTGTTTACGTTTCACGAAGGCTGAAGTTGATGCTGATGTTGTTCAGTGAATATCTATTTAATCTGCAGAGTGAGCAGAGCAATGTCAGTGGAACTAATATCCCAACTATAGTGACCCCCGCTGGCTATCCCGCTCCTAGTATAAGTATGATCTTCGCTGTGGTCCATATTCCGTAATACGAATTTAAACTAATTTGTTCAGGCTAAATTGTAATGTTTCCCTTTATTATTTATTATGTCCATTCAACAACAGACGAATGATCAGCTCGTGCGGAAACGGATGCGTGCATCTTAGTCATGCTTTTAACAATGTAATTAGCCCAAACTTTCGCCAGACTGGTAGGTTAAGATCTTTATGTGTCTTTCCTACTCGTTTTACGCACATCACTTTCAATAGATTAATCAATGTACTATCCGACCACTCAACAACAGACTCTGCGACTAACCTCTTCTCTGTAGACTTCGGCGCGCTCATGATTTGGCCTATCCTGCAATGAAATCAAAAAGATGACGGTACCTCTGTCATGGTCACGGCTGACCTCCCCAGATACTTTACAAAAAGATAGATAATGCGCGGTCCCGCTGCGTGTTGAGATGTAGCCAGCTGCGGGAAGGGGGCGCGCCTAGCACGTTTAAGCGGTAAGGATGTTATATAGCACTCTGGTTACCAGGGGAATACTTTCAAACTGCATCTAAAAACATAAAGGTTAGGAGGACGTGCATCAATAAAATGAACACTAGGCCTACATTTGAATGCACCTGCCTTATCAATGTATCAGTTGTGAACGTACTTACACAATAGCTTGTTAAGCATCCAGTATTTATAAGCTTACAGTAATGCGTGTTAACATCCGCATCTTCTCATTAACATAGGAGGTGGGAAACCCTTTACTTGGGTCAGTGATTTGTGACAGGACCTTAGCCTTAAAATGTCCATAAATTAATTCATTTGCTTTTCACTTAAGCTAGATGTATACATACTGTTAATAGCTTATTAATAACCGTTTGTTTATGTTTTTGTACATAGTGTTTTTGATCATTTCGATAATCACTCTCTGTCTCTCGTTAGCGAGGTTAGCCGGTCAAATATCCTAGTACGCTAACTAAAAGCATCGAGCTTGTATGAGTTGAGGAGGGCGGTCAGCTCAGAGTTTCTCTCATGTCCCTATTTGCTCTTTATAGGCTTAAGTTGGCAGTTAAAGCACTCATTAATGCTCATTCATGCACGATTATTGTAAAGTGTTAGGCCTACCATAAATCATTTATTATAAAAAGAAAATAACATAGAATATGTCATCAAGTCTAGTCCTAAAATGTAATTACTTTATGTGATTATCCAATGTACAGATATTAATGCTGATTTTGAGTACACAAGTACAACGCCAGAGGGCGCAACTGCACCATGTAGGCCACTGCCAAGACTTATCTTGCATTACCTTTTCGATGATTCATTCATTCATTTTGGAACCACACCAACCCTATCGAGCTTTGGCATCGTCGGTAGAATACATTTGGACAGAACAAACTAATATACAGCTTTGACACAGTTTTGGCCCTCTAACATGATAGATGTAATAATACAATACATTGTTTATGTTGAATGTGTTTAAAGGATAACACAGATGGTCACATGTCAAATAGTCACGTGGCCTTCTGACAGCCACACCAAAACGAATCTTCTGCACTAAAGAGATCTCATCGGGTAATTTCTGTGTCATATTATGCATTTAATACAAATACACTAGTGCCTGGTTAGTGTTTTCCAATTATATTTGGGTAGACAGTGACCAGTGATAAAAGGGGTAACTTGCAACAGACTATACACTAGCTTTGCAGCTAACTAGCAATAGCTAGCTACTCAAGTTGTGTTGACATCACGTCTGAAAGTGATAACGTTAATAACATTTGATATCCGTAAATCAAATACGATTGACGACTATTGCATAAACTACACGTGTATCCCCCGTTGTTTGCGCTGCAGAAATGTTCCTGTCTTTTATGAAATCGTGTTTTGATGGCAGCTAGCAAACTTACAAACAGGATATCGATTGATTGTGACGATTAAATATAGGATAATAACCCCAAATAATGATGTTTGTGCCACATTTTTGCTTGCATTTGTTTATTGTTATTGTTGTGCCTCTACCTTTCAGTTGAGACCATGAAGAGAAGCAAAGCAAAAGTAAACTCTTCAACAGAGAAGGAGTTTGTGTTCGAGTTCAGGGCAGGGAGGAATAACTGTGTCCTCAAAGTACCCCTGCAGTTCCCTGTTGATGAAAACGTTTGCGACTTGCACGGACGCCTAATGCTGCTGCACAAAATACCCTGCTTCGTGGAGAACGGTGAGATCATGATTTCTTTCTTTTTTTACAGTACTATCAAATCAAGTTTCAGACATGGACTTCTTGTCAGAATAATTAGTTTCACACACAAAGTATTTTGGCCAGTATTTGACATTTTGTGTGTTACCCGTTTCAACCTAAGTTACACCTCACCTTTGAATTTAACACTCAAGAATATCTATTTGTGTTTGCAATGCTTGACTGTTTGTGCGTTGTGGTGTAGAGTTGAAGACGTTGCTGTCTAGCTTCATCGAGACAGAAACCGTCCAGGACTACGACAGAGATGCCGAGCAGGCTCTGCAGAGACTAGCTTCAGGAGAGGTGGACCTCCATCAGCTCACTGACGCATGGGCCAAGTCTTACTCAGAGGTACACACACACACACACACACACACACACACACACACACACACACACACACACCCACCACACACCCACCCACACACACACACACACACACACGAGGAGTCTAGTCTACGTCCAATCCAGAATAGTTCATAAGGTTCACGTCACTCATCGCACATGTGCCACTACGGCTCTGACGGGAGACTGGGCTGATCCATGGGATCCTTTCCTTCTGTCATAACGTGTTGACGTGTGCGTGGCGTTTCTGTGCGTCGTCAGACCACGCTGGAGCACGCCTGTCCCGAGGAGCCCAGCTGGGACGAGGACTTTGCCGACGTGTACCACGAGCTCATCCACTCGCCCGCCTCCGACACGCTGCTCAACCTGGAGCACAACTACTTCGTCAGCATCTCAGAGCTCATCAGCGAGAGGGACATGGAGATCAAGAAGCTGCAGGAGAGGTGGGTGAGGAGGTCAGACCTGGAGGCATCAGGCAGGCTTCTGGGTGTGGAGGTCAGACCTGAAGGCATCAGGCAGCCTTCTGGGTGTGGAGGTCAGACCTGAAGGCATCAGGCAGGCTTCTGGGTGTGGAGGTCAGGCCTGAAGGCATCAGGCAGGCTTCTGGGTGTGGAGGTCAGGCCTGAAGGCATCAGGCAGGCTTCTGGGTGTGGAGGTCAGACCTGAAGGCATCAGGCAGGCTTCTGGGTGTGAAGGTCAGACCTGAAGGCATCAGGCAGCCTTCTGGGTGTGGAGGTCAGACCTGAAGGCATCAAGCAGGCTTCTGGGTGTGGAGGTCAGGCCTGAAGGCATCAGGCAGGCTTCTGGGTGTGGAGGTCAGGCCTGAAGGCATCAGGCAGGCTTCTGGGTGTGGAGGTCAGGCCTGAAGGCATCAGGCAGGCTTCTGGGTGTGGAGGTCAGGCCTGAAGGCATCAGGCAGGCTTCTGGGTGTGGAGGTCAGGCCTGAAGGCATCAGGCAGGCTTCTGGGTGTGGAGGTCAGACCTGAAGGCATCAGGCAGGCTTCTGGGTGTGGAGGTCAGACCTGGAGGCATCAGGCAGGCTTTAGCAATACTGTGAATTATAAGACGATGTAGTCCAATATCTGCAACCCCATCTGTACGTATGTTGAGTGTGGTCATATGGTGAGCGGACATTTCTGACCTTTGACCTCTGATCCTCAGACAAGCAGGGGAGATGGAAAAGGTCATGCAGGAGTTGGGGAAGACCTTGACGGACCAGGACGTCAATGCTGTGGCATCTCAGCACTTTGACGCCCAGCAGGTATGCACACACACACACACACACACGCACGCTATAGATTGCTGTGGCTATTTCCACACACTCACACTGGGCATCATGTGTGTGACCCAGGTGCTGGAAAACAAGTGGGCCAGTGAGCTGAAGCAGGTGTCCCAGATCCAGAAACAGGAGTACCAGGAGTGGGTCATCAAGCTCCACCAGGACCTCCAGAACCCCAACAACAGCCAGATCAAGTAAGCCGGGAGTTCATGGAGAGAGAGAGAGAGAGAGAGACAGGAAGCGAGCGAGAGACAGAAACGGTACATTGTGTGTGTGTGTTCATGCCTCTCAGTTTGTACAATACATCCAAAATGAGGCAACTCAGCAGTTTCTTTCTGTTTTGTTGAATTCCACAAACTCTTTGAAATCTTGGAAAATAGCGAAATCAAGATAGTGAATGGATGATTCAGAAGGGTGAGGTGTTAGATAGACTAGAAGGCACTTGGTGCAAACAATGTGGAATGCAATCTGCTAAGGCAGCAGCTCTCCAGCACAGGCCTGGGAGGATTAAACAGATGAAAGCAAATGAGAAGTTTCACTGTGCCAGTGTGCAGCTCTGCTCTCCTCCTCCTTCGCTGCTGAACTCACCTGGACATGACGTCGTGTGCTTTAGGCCCAAGCTTTGTCAGTCTTTGTTGTTTCCAGTCATGAATCTCTTTGCACTGTGACTGTTTGTGTGTTTATCATGAACGTGTGTGTGTGTGTGCTTCCAGTGAGGAGCTCAAATTTGCACCCGGCCAGCTCGAGGAGCCTGTGGAGCTGGGGGGCCGGATGTGTGAGGAGCCGTCCCAGCTGGAGGAGAGCTTCACCATCCACCTCGGTACTGAACCCAAGCCCCAAGCAGGCTGCCCCCAAGCATGCTGCCCCCCAGGCAGGATGCCCCCAAGGCAGGCGGGGTGACTGAGAGCTTAGGCTGGTTCATAGGCCTCTCTGAACATGCAGGAACCAGAGCACTGTGGCTCCATGTTGGCTCAGTTAGGTCTGAACACACAGGAACCAGAGCACTGTGGCTCCATGTTGGCTCAGTTAGGTCTGAACACACAGGAACCAGAGCACTGTGGCTCCATGTTGGCTCAGTTAGGTCTGAACAAGAACTTCAGCTCAGAAACGTCCACAAATGTAACAGCTGCTAATACAGCACAGTACCAGACCACATCCTTTTAGATTTGATTTGATATAAACTGACCCAGGACCATCGACGCAGCCAAGGCCTGGCCTGACCTCCCCCTCCCCTGGTCTCCATGGTTACACTGCCCCCAAACAAACCTCTTCTGGTCCTCTAAAATAACCCCCGGTGACAGCCAGTGGATTTATACTGAACTTCCTGTGTGGTGATAAAACCCAGCCGGCTAGGGGGGGGGCAGCATAGTTGGTCTAAGAATGTCTTGCTGAGTGTGTATATCTGTTCATGTAGTGGTGTGTGTGTGTTGTGTGTGTGTGTGTGTATATCTGTTCATGTAGTGGTGTGTGTGTTTTGTGTGTGTTGTGTGTGTGTGTGTGTGTGTGTGTGTGTATATCTGTTCATGTAGTGGTGTGTGTGTTTTGCTTTTGCGTCGTTATTTTGTCAAGGGTTCTAAAAATACAAAGCAGAAAAAAAGTATAATCAATTACAATATAGAACAGAATACAGATGAATGTAGCGTATTGACTAGTGTAACGTTCTCATATTGCTGTGAGCACCCTCTAGTGTTATGTGTCTGCTGTGTGTGTGTGTGTGTGTGTGTGTGTGTGTGCGTGTGTCAGGCGCCCAGTTGAAGACCATGCACAACCTCCGTCTGCTCCGGGCCCACGTCCTGACCTTCTGTAAGCACCGTCACCACGGCAGCAGCGGCACCAAGCTGCGTCGCCTGCAGACGGCCCTGTCGCTCTACTCCTCCTCCCTCTGCAGCCTGGTGCTGCTGGTCGACAACAGGGTCAACTCCTACAGCGGCATGAAGAGAGGTCAGGGGTCAGGCTCACACACACGGGGGAGGGTCACCACACTGGGGTTTCTGCTTCATCATGAACCACGTGTGTTAGTCATCACACACACACACACACACACACACACATACACTCACTCACTCACTCACTCATTCTTTCCTCAGTTTTCTCAAATCCCCCAAATATATGTAGCATACAATATGTATATACATTTTCAAGACGGTCATATTCACATGGAGGGACTTGCAGTGTTGAGTCATGGTCTCTTGTTCTCTATACATGGAGGGACTTGCAGTGTTGAGTCGTGGTCTCTTGTTCTCTGCAGTGTTGAGTCATGGTCTCTTGTTCTCTGCTCCGTCAGACTTTGCCACGGTGTCTCAGGAGTGCACAGACTTCCACTTCCCCCGTCTGGAGGGGCAGCTGCAGGTGATCCAGCAGGTGCTGCTGTACGCCCGCGCCCAGAGGACCAGCCGGCAGCGCCATCAGACTGGTGAGGCGCCCGCACCACGCCCACGCCTGGGAACGTTCCCCACCAGCTACCTGGCCTGTACAGTGCTCTGTGTGGGCCATTCAGAGCACCTGATCATAGAGGTCACATGCTGCCCTCTTGACGACTCAGACATGGTTGTTTACGTTACCTTTATTTTCAGAGGCTCCTAGAAATGGAGGCAGTGAAGATAAGAACAAGAATGTGGAGAGGAACCCCTCAAATATCCTACCAGGTAAATCTGACCAGAAGTTTTTTGTCTGAATGGTACTCGGCTTAGGATACCCTGGTTTACTAGATTAGAATTTTGACAATTTCTTGACAACCCCAGAGAAAGTCTCCTGAGGAAACGTCTCCATGTCCTTGTCTTTTCTCAGGGGAGTTCTACGTGTCGCGTCACTCCAACCTGTCTGAGGTGCACATCGTGTTCCACCTGTGTGTGGACGATAACGTGCGCTCTGGGAGCATCACGGCTCGCGACCCCGCCATCATGGGCCTGAGGAACATCCTGAAGGTCTGCTGCACGCACGACATCACCACCATCACCATCCCTCTTCTGCTGGTCCACGACATGTCCGAGGTGAGAGGGCGTCAGGGGGGCGCAGGGGAGAGGGCGTCAGGGGGGCGCGGGGAGAGGGGCAGGGGGGGCAGAGGGCGTCAGGGGGAGGGCGTCAGGGGGGCGCAGGGGAGAGGGCGTCAGGGGGGCGCAGGGGAGAGGGCGTCAGGGGAGAGGGCGTCAGGGGGGGCGCAGGGGAGAGGGCGTCAGGGGGGCGCAGGGGAGAGGGCGTCAGGGGAGAGGGCGTCGGGGGGTGCTGGACTTGGCTTACTGGTTGGGCCGTGCTCGGGTGTTTTTTTACCGCTCTGCCCCCTGAGGACAGGAGACAGAGGGCTGGGAAGAGGCTGTGAAGGATTGTGTTCACTTAGACCTCTGAGTGCCACAACGCACGGCAGTGTGTGTGTGTGTGTGTGTGTGCGCTCACCCAGAGCCAGAGTTCAGCCAGAGCAGTAATCTTTCAAGTGTGTGTGTGTGTGTACACACTCTGTAGGGAGTAGAGTTCTCTTCATGCCAGGACATGTCTGCTGAACAGGCTTCTTTCCCGTCAGCTCCAGTGTGTTTGCACTTGTTAGCTGTTTGTTTTCAACCCTCTCAAGCTCCAGAAACCCTACAGCTCTTCCTCTTTGATCTCCTCGCTGTCCCAGCTGGCCTGTAATCTTCTTTTCAATGGATTTTCATACCGCATGGGTCATTGCTCTTTGTCCTTGAGTCCACAGCGACATTGTACAAAACAGCAGTGTTTGTCTTTGTGACCACAAAGAGCAATCAAAGGCCTATACAGAAGTCATGACCCCGAAAATGTATAATTAGCGTGATGTTCTTTTTCTTGTCTGGGAGACAGTTCAACAAAATGTTTATCTTTGTCTTTGGTTCTGGAATACAACAGGAAAATGAAGCTAAAAAGAGTTTGAAATGGAAGTTTGGTCAGAGGTGAGGGTGGAACGAGGGGTGCCCCTAGGGGAAGATGGAGGTATGACATGCTCTGATGCTGCTCTGTGTGTTCTGCTCTGTGTGTTTGCCCCTCTCCAGGAGATGACCATCCCATGGTGCCTGAAACGAGCTGAGCTGGTGTTCAAATGTGTCAAAGGTAAGGGAGGTGGGGGGGTAGAGGAGAATACGAGAAAGAATCAAATCTGAGGTGAGGGGGGAAAACAACCCTGAAACAGTCTGAAGTGGAAGGCTTGTTGTCGTGGAAGGCTTGTTGCCATGGAAGGCTTGTTGACGTGGAAGGCTTGTTTTCATAGAAGTATTGTTGTCTGTCTTCAGGTTTCATGATGGAGATGGCCTCCTGGGATGGAGGCGTGTCCAGGACAGTCCAGTTCCTCGTGCCACAGGTGAGCACCCCATGACCTCACACGAGGCAGCCCTGACCTCACACGAGGCAGCCGTGACCTCACACTAGGCAGCCGTGACCTCACACGAGGCAGGCATAACCTCACACGAGGCAGGCGTGACCTCACACGAGGCAGCAGCCGTGACCTCACACGAGGCAGCAGCCGTGATCTCACACGAGACAGCCGTGACCTCACACGAGGCAGCAGCCGTGACCTCACACGAGGCAGCAGCCGTGACCTCACACGAGGCAGCCGTGACCTCACACGAGGCAGCCGTGACCTCACACGAGGCAGCCAGTCGGGGGTGGGCGAGGGCAAGGCTGGGACAGACAATGGAGGCTCAGTACTAACCCTGTTCACACATGTCGACAGGCAGGGAGGATATAACCAGCGTCAGGTGTCACTGTTGTACTCTGACACCTCCAAACAGCACTGTTTTCAACAACACATATAGCTAAACATATGAACAATCTGACACTATGGTGTCTAGTGGACTGTCCCTGTGCCATATTGTTGAGAGCATGTTTTCACACTGTATGCTACCTGCGTGTCTGTGTTTTCCACAGAGTATCTCCGACGAGATGTTCTACCAGCTCAGCAACATGCTGCCCCAGATCTTCCGTGTCTCCTCCACCCTCACGCTGACCTCCAAACACTGACGTCAGGGGCCCAGTAGCACAGCCTCTAGACCCGACCGACACCAGAGGCCCAGGACGACTAGAGCATCTGGACCAGACAGGAACATTCCGGATTCTCTCCATCACAGTTAACACGTCCACCATCCCAAACTGAAACCAACTACTGTATGGAAGTGTTTTGAGCACATGCTGAAAGTAACTTGACACAAACTCATTGACTTTCAGATTTTCAAAAGTTTGAAGAGGTTATGGAGCAAATCAGCCGCAAATTTGGAGTTCGTCTTTTAACATCTTTTGAGTTTGTGATGGAGGTTTGGGAGTAGAGAACCAAACTCACCGCCACAGGAGATGACAGGCACAGTAAACCCCACAGGAGGAATGCAAATGAATGAAATGAATCTCCCAGGTGCCGTCTGGGAAGACCCCCACACTCTTCCCTCCTACAAGGATGGTCACTGCCGAGACAGTATGTAGGTGTGCTTTTGTACTGCATTGCAGTGAATCTTAGTGTGGAATGTTGAAGGTGGGTCGCCCTTACATCTGTGGGCCAGCAGAGGGCAATAGTTGCAGTGACACAGACTCAAATCTAAAAGCTGCTGCTGCTGATTGCAAGAATATGAAAGCTCTTTGATCAACGCTGGCATCAAGTCTCTTCATTGTTTAGTCTCCTATCCAAGAGCCTCATTTCAACCACTAATGGATGTGACTGTTGACAATTGGCCAAGATTTGTAGCTCTATGCACAAAGGTCTGTAGCATTAAGACGTATGTTACTTCAAAATGTGTAATTAACCATCAGAATACTATATGTGACTTGTCTGACATTGTAATATGTTTGTAAAGATTGTGTGCGTCCAACTGGTTTCAAGTTGTTTATAATCACTCCATGTGCAGATCTCCTCTCAAGTTTCTATATGTGGTTGGAACTGTCTCTGCTGGGATGAAGTCATTTCAGATGGAAGACATCATTCATGTCTGTCATGTGTTTTGCTGTGGCTTCAGTGACCGCTCAGAGACTATTAATAATATCTAAGAGTGCCGACCATAACAGTGTCTTCTCCCGTTTCCTCTCCAAAACAAGATGTCCGCCCCAACCCTGTCTGCCTCTGAGTCCATGTCTCCTTCTCAGGCCTCCAGCGTGTCGTGTTCCAACCTGCTGCGGTGTTTATACCGTGGTGACGACCCACACAACTGGAAGGAGATGTGGCTCTAGATGCCTGGAGTTCCTGGCGTTGGTCTTGGAGGCCTGAGGTGTTGTGTTCCCTGAGGGGGGACTGTGAACCAGGCTGCACACTCAGCACAAGGTCTCTCTCTCTCTGTCTCTCTCTCTCTCTCTCTCTCTCTCTCTCCAGCCAGTGTGCCAGAGCAACACACACACAAAACATACACAGACATTGATTGACAACCTCTGATGGTCGTGCTGTAAACAGGGAAAACTGATTAAAATAATGTCACGTTTGTGGCTTGTCTCTCAAGGCCTGTGGGGGGGGGCAGTTGAGATAGTGGTTAGAGGACCACGGGGCTGCAGGCTGGTGAAGGAAGTACAACAAAACCTGCTAATTAAGACTTCTGGTCAAGTTAAATAGTGACTGAGAAATGTATTAGCCTTATAATTGACGACTGATTTTAATTACTGTTTTAATGATGATGTTATTATGACTGGAGTGTCTTATTTTGTCTTATAGAATTGCTCTAATGTGTTTATGTAGGGTTATAGGGTAGCCTACACTTTATATACAAAGGAAATACAAATATATTTTAGTCCTTTATATAGTAGGCCTACAAGCTGTGTTTCCATAACAACAACAGAGAATACCTACAATAATAGGGTAGTCCATCAAGTTTCTTTTAATTTTCTTACATTTATTTAATATTTTAAAACATTGACATGTAAGCACAACCAAATCAAAGAATGGTGAAATAAACTTAACTCAACATTTTATTAATAGCCTACACCTTTAATACTAAATGCGTGCTTTTTAAGTGGTAGGCTAACTTAAGTAATATGATTCAGTAGGCTACTACTGCGAAACAAGTTAATTGTGGAAAATTTGAAACATGGGCTCCGCTAAAGCCCAGCCCCCTTTAAAAAAGTATTGAAGTCCACGCATTCCTCAGGAAAACAGTCGCTTCCATCCATCCTCCCGAGATTTTATTCCTATTGCCCGATCTCTATAGAGCCTTCACGTCACAGTCTACCAGCTTAGTCCGTCCTACAAGTACAGAACGACGGTTCACAGGGAAAAGTGGACAAGTTGCTGCATGGATTTACGGTGGTCGCGTAGCCTACAAGGTAAACGTATGTCTTTACTACCTAAGAATTGGATCTGAAACTCGAACCGGTCACGTTCTGATAGATTTATAGTTACCGTCAGCGATCCGGTGATGAAGACAGCTAAGTAGAAATGTATCAGCCTAGTTAAACTTATTCATGGTAGCGTGTTGAACTTCCTTTCTATTACAATGCGCCCACTGCATGCATTTGCTTTCCATTTACCTTATATCGAAATAAACTATTATATCGTTCATTTTATTTCACCCGAATCTCACGTCTTTGCGATGTACGCAGGCAAAAAAGACCATGTGACTACGACAGCGACTACGATGTAACCTGAGATTATCAAAGTTTCAAACAGCATTTTGATTAATAGCCTACCGCTCTCTCTTATTGATTCCAAACCAAATGTCGTGGTGTCACCGGATACGTATAGTTTCTATCTTTCCATACGGGCGCATTAATCTTTGCCGTTAGCATTTGGCGCTGTTGGCGAGACCCCTGCTGTTTTGACACATGGGTGTGGGGGAGGAGGCGCAATACAAAAGTGTTTACAGACTAAATTTTACGGTCTGTAAACACTTAAATTGAGGCAGACAACCTTTAGACTATTGATTACTAGTATTGCATGAGACAGGGGAAACATGAGATACATGTGCGTAAAATGATTTGAACACATTACATAAAATATGAATTTTACTCTATTCGATGAACAGGAGTGGATTAACAGTCAGATCCACCTGTTGATGTCCATAGTTTCATCCCTGCTATTCACGTGTTATTCTGGCCGGATCTACATCAGTAGTGTAGCTACTACTACAGTGATTTCTGGATAATTAAAAGGTCTGAATTCTCACTCCCTCTCTCTCTTGCTGTCTCGCTCTCTGTCTCTTAGCCCCCTGGCTAGAGAACAAAATAACACAAAGCTGCTACATAGCCTACTTTTTAAATGTTACTCTACCATAGGCTGAGTTGTCATATTACGTAGTAGCCCACTGTGTTCTGTTAATAGTCCTTAACGTGAGGGGGTGGTAAATGTTTTATTTTTTTACTTTTAACCAGGAAGTGAATGGTCAAAACTACATTACTGAAAAAGAGGATCAAAAGGTTAAAGAGCTCCAGTTCCTGACAGAGGAGTGTTTCTTGTTACCACGACCACGACTGCCCGCACACAAAGGCCTCTTTCCGACTAAAGGCCAGTCAAGTGTGTTATTCATTCACCTCAGAAAAATAGTCTCTCCCTCTCTCTCTCTCTCTGCCTCTCTCTCTCCCTCCCTCTCTCTTCCCCTCATGATCTTTCACTCTTTTTCTTTCTCTCCTAGTTTCTCTCACAGGCCTACTGCCGTCTCACTCTTTTTCTCTCACACATTTCTCTCTCTTCTCTTTTTTTCTTCATGGGGTACATTAGTTCAGTAAGGTGTCAACCTCATTTATTATCATAACTTCCCCTCATTACAAAGCAGTTATGCGGCAATAACACAAATTGCCTTACCTTATAACCAACTCTGTTGTAGAAACATGCATTTAACAGTGCCCACAGGGTCTATGTACTTCATCTGCACCTTACAATTAGCTGACAGTGAGAGTATGGATCCTGTGGCTAGTAGAGGGTCCTGTGGCTAGTAGAGGGTCCTGTGGCTAGTAGAGGGTCCTGTGGCTAGTAGAGGGGACTGTGGCTAGTAGAGGGTCCTGTGGCTAGTAGAGGGTCCTGTGGCTAGTAGAGGGTCCTGTGGCTAGTAGAGGGTCCTGTGGCTAGTAGAGGGTCCTGTGGCTAGTAGAGGGTCCTGTTGCTAATAGAGGGTCCTGTGGCTAGTAGAGGGGCCTGTTGCTAGTAGAGGGTCCTGTTGCTAGTAGAGGGGCCTGTGGCTAGTAGAGGGTCCTGTTGCTAGTAGAGGGTCCTGTTGCTAGTAGAGGGTCCTGTGGCTAGTAGAGGGGCCTGTGGCTAGTAGAGGGGCCTGTGGCTAGTAGAGGGGCCTGTTGCTAGTAGAGGGTCCTGTTGCTAGTAGAGGGTCCTGTGGCTAGTAGAGGGGCCTGTGGCTAGTAGAGGGGCCTGTGGCTAGTAGAGGGTCCTGTGGCTAGTAGAGGGGCTGTTGCTTGTAGAGGGTCCTGTGGCTAGTAGAGGGGCATGTTGCTAGTAGAGGTCCTGTTGCAATAGAGGGTCCTGTGGCTAGTAGAGGGGCCTGTTGCTCCAATCCAGCTCCCCCCGCTAGACCAGCTGGCTGCTTTCTGCTGCTCTGTAACCACATAGTCAGGAGGATAGTCACACAGAACATCCAGCACGACTATCTAGACCTACTCAAGACCCCCTCAGCGCTAACTGCTAAGGCTACACAGGCTAATCTGCTTCCTGCTGGGCTGTTGACCTTGCTGAGGACTATGAGTGACCTTGCTGAGGACTATGAGTGACCTTGCCGAGGACTATGAAGAATCACTTTTTTTCATGAGTTGACGCTCACACACACACACACACAGATACTCTCACACACACACAAGTTCAAAAGTATGTCAGTCAGTGTGGATTTGGGGACCATTCTCTTTTAAGCTCCTCGTCCTCTTCAAAGCATTGTGTGTCATGCATGCTGGTGTCATGTGGGTTCATGCAACAATCGGAGGAATGCAATATTCACACAATGCTCGTCTCACAGTGGGAGAGCTAGACATGCCACTTAGTTATTTAGTTAGTTACGTTTATTACCATGTGAACTGTGAATGTAAACAGAGAAATGACATTCTCTCACAGCACCTCCATCTTCTTGACATCTCCCTTGTTGGTAAAGTTGCATGTAAAGTGTTGCAGGCGTGAGAGACATCTTAAATTAAATTCTGTGCTTTTTCAGAGACCGCTGCTTGTAGCTAGATTGTAGGGCAGGAGTTCAGAGGGTTCTGTAAGGAGCTGTATTCACTACTACTCAGTTTGTAGAGCCTTTCAGTCTGCAGCACAGAACCTCCATGCTGTTATTTCCCCCAGCTAGGATACTTTCAAACTGGTAGAAGTTTGTGAGGACAGGAATCAAAATCTTCTCAAGGAAGACTATGTGTTGATGGTCTGTCTTCAGTGTTTTGACAGGGCCAGAGAGGCTCAGACCACACATGGTCGTGTTTGACAGCTTTATGACTATTCCTCAAATACAAAATGTGGGGTTTGTTTCCCTCAGTCACTACCAGGAGAATGTTTTTAAATCATAGACTAATTTGGTTTTTATTAATATATATGCCATATTATTTGAACAGAAGAGATTTGCATACATCGCAAGAAGATATTCTCTGTACTTCTCCTTAGATGTTTTATGTAAGTTGGTAATATTCACAATTACCTCCGGTTTCCCAAAATCAGATTCACGAGATGTAGTCACAGAATCCCTGCAGTCCATTTTTTTTGTCTCTGCGTGAGCTCGAATTAAGCTGAAGTTCATTCTCCCAAATTTGTATGGCGTATTCATACAGCTGTCTGTGGGCCAAAACACGCACACATCATTAGCGCTTTCATACTACTGACTGAGCTGAATGTGTCCCTCTAGCAGTAGGCCGTATCATTATAAAAACAGTGAGATAATTTGTTACGGCAGGGGCAGAGAAACGGTAATGGGAAAGGCTGATGGGAAAATTATTTTTTAGTTTTTTCCTTTGAGTGTTTTGGCATAGAGGAAAACAATCCTGAAACGCCCCACGTGCACACACCCAACAACCAGAGCACTGAGAACACCTGCTCTGCGCGAGGGAACCGTTGGGTTACGCAACGTACATTACTGGATCAGTTTAACTCAGAGAGACGGGCAGGAGATGAACCTCTCCCGGACCTCTATAGCCTTGGAGAACGAGGGAGGAGAGACCACATCTCCCAAATCATTTCCCAGCACTCCCCTGGCCCTCAAGGTTAAAGTGCAAAATGCTTCCCTGTAATGGTGTTCTCCCGCCAGCTCCGGGCAAGGGGGCTTAGCTGGGGGGAAGCGCTAATGGGCTAGACGGGAGGGTTGAATGTGTGAGGGGGGGGGCTCTTGTCACTGCGGGGGCTCTTACGCTGCGTGCCGCGGGGGCTCTGACGCCACGTGCTTTGTCTGGCCTTCCTCGGTCCTTCTTGGAAACATTGTACAACAACTCACCAACAAACGTGTTATTGTCGCGTGTTTGATTAGACAATTGGAGATGACCTTGTAAATGTGATCATTTTAAGTGTCATCTTTCGAAAAATCTCAGTTTTTGTTTCATGATGTGGTAGAGTAACCGTGTTTCATATTTCTTGAACAGTCGAGGCTGCTTTAAGTGGCAATGTTTTTGACTTCTATCTCTGTCACCCTTACGCCATCAACAAACCCCGTCTGGACTTCGTCAAGCCAGAATAGATCTCGGACGTGCCAGAATGTGTGGGAACGTTGGCAGTCGTTCAGTGCTGCAGTAGCTATCCGTCTTGATTTGTGTTCCCAATTATTTTACTGCTTTCAAACGCTAATGCATCCGTCCATCGTCCAAATCTAACATCCTTCATCTTGGTCTAAAAATCGTATTGATTAAAAAGAGGTTGTGCGTGCTGTTGGCCAATGTATAGCAGTGGTTTAGCGGCTCAGTTGCTAAAGATAAACTTGGTTTTATTGAAGGAACATTTGAATGAGTTTCAGTTGGACTGCGTTTGTTTCAACCTTGTGGTGTGAAGCAAAAAAGTAGAAACTCACATATGGCACAAGGGTCTTTAGTACTGGCGTTTTAGTTATTAGTGTTATTTTTGTACCTGTTATTGTGCATTAACCTTTAAGTTAGTATTATTATTATGATTAGGAATCATCTAAAGAGCTCACACTGAACTTAGAAAGCAGCAGATGGAGAGAGAAAAAACTCATTATAAATGTGTCTTAGCTCTGTATGAAAATAATTCATATTCAAACCAGCGTGAGTCACTCTGTTCTATAGCAGTGCCATCTTCCTGGGTGACAAGAGGACAGGGAGAGAGGGAGGTAAGAAGAGGACAGGGAGAGAGGGAGGTGAACAACACGACTGTCAGTTCCCGTGTCTCAGCCCCACACCCCCTCCCTCAGCCTCATTCAATTAAGGGGACTTTATACAGTCCTGCCCACTTGTTTAAAGTGTTTTGCCAGAAGGCTGGCGTCGGGATGCAAGCTAGCCCCCGGGTTCAGCTCTCAAGAACGGAGGGAGGGAGGGAGAAGAGTACAAGGAGGAGATACCAGAGCAGAAAGGAAAGAGAGAGGAGAGAGAGAGAGAGAGAGAGAGAGTGGGTGGCAGGCTGAATCAGACCAGGTTTCTGCTAATGCACCATCAATGAGAAGCCTTAGCTGCGATGCTTCTTCAGTCTAATTGTATTTAAAGCACATTCGATTTGTGCCAAACTGAAGGGTTCTTATACTGTGCCACTGAATACATTAAATTGGCTGCTGTAAATCAGAGATGAAACTAAGTGAGCTAGTTCAGGTCCCTTGCCTTGACAGACTTCAACAGAGGTGTCTGAACCAAAAGGTACCCAAACATGTGCAGACAGGCCCGAGTGGAGTCGTCTCTGTTTGGCAATACGGACCTCTGTGAGCAAAGTCAGATGAACTTTAACAAGTTTAAATAAAAACAAATTCTATGAAGATCTCCATTGAAAAGTTTTTAGTCTTGGACGAGGCTTTATTCAGGTCTGGGAAACGAAGTCGAAGTGTTTGAAAGTATTTGATTGGCAACATTATGGATCATGGGCCCTACACCTGCGGTGACACAGGCTTGTGCTCAAACATTTGCCTATGGCTACTGTCCCTATAGCTACAAGGAGTTGGCCAGATGTCGTACACACAATAAGCAGAGAAACCTAAGAAACACAGCAGAGAGAGAGAAAGAAGGCTCTTGGTGAATGAATGTCGCTCACCCACTCGTAATACATGAAGTCTGTGGTTGTGCCACTGAGGAAAGTCCACACTGAGGCAGAAGTTAAAGGTTTACAACAAAAAAAGTTGTGATTTACTGCTTTGAAGTTTTGTCTTTGTGTGTGAAACATGGAGCAGTCTGGTTTGACACACCACATATTCCCTTTCAAGTCTGCAGCTGAAAGGGATGCTGGTCGGGTGTTTGAGAGGAGCGGGAGGACTTTGATATCTGAGAAGAGCAGCTATATGGCCTCTGACAGGATCAGGTCGGTGACTCATGTCAATATGTGTGACTGCTTTGATGCCGCTTTCAGACAGGAGGATTGTTTAGCTCAGATTGCTTCAAACGGCAGGCTAGTGGGCTGGGCCTAGACAGGACGCTAAATGTGTTATGAGTCAAACTCCTGTGTTAGTCCTAGCCCATTTGAGTAAATGTGTTATTTGAAAATGAGAATACGTGAGAAGAGATTGAAGCCCTGGAAGGAAGTGTGGGTAACAGTCAGGCTAATCACACATGACGACTGCTGATTACTTTAGAGGACTCCTTTGTTTGTTCAAACTGGCATTTCTCTTTTGCCTTGGTTTCCTTGCTTTCACAGTGGAATGGGAATGCCATGGACTGACACTGTTTGGGGAGGAATGTCCTAAAGTTGTCCTGTTTTGATTTTGCTTAAACATTAGTGTGTGTGTGTGTCCGCATGTCAGTGTGTGTGTCTCTGTACTTTGTAGGTAGTGAGGTTAGCCTTTCACCCTCCCCCATCATCTGGTTTGAGTAGGGTTTGACGAGGGCGTTAATCACACAGGCCCTGGGGCTGGCCCGGGCCCTAACAACAGCTGGAGGAGGGGGGGGTTGACCTGTTAATGGGCATCCACCCGGAGTCCCAGCTATGAGCTGTCTCTGTCTGTTTGCGTCTCTCTCGCTCTCTTACTCTCTCTTGCCCGTTCTCCGTTTTCTCACAACACATAAATCCAAGCCCTAGCCTAGACTTATATAATACATCTGAGAGTCTAAGAGTCCTAGAGAAGTTCATGCGCTCTCTGTCTGTGGCCACGGCCGTCTGTGTCCTCAAGCCCATCCGAGCAGCAGAGTGCTGTCTTCGGGGCTCTGCTCCACATTCATGTCGGTCCCAGGCCCTGAGTGCTGTCTTTAGGGGCTCTGCTCCACGTTCATGTCGGTCCCAGGCCCTGAGTGCTGTCTTTAGGGGCTCTGCTCCACGTTCATGTTTGTCCCGGGCCCTGAGTGCTGTCTTTAGGGGCTCTGCTCCACGTTCATGTTTGTCCCGGGCCCTGAGTGCTGTCTTTAGGGGCTCTGCTCCACGTTCATGTCGGTCCCAGGCCCTGAGTGCTGTCTTCAGGGGATCTGCTCCACGTTCATGTCGGTCCCAGGGCCCTGAGTGCTGTCTTCAGGGGATCTGCTCCACGTTCATGTGTGTCCCAGGCCCTGAGTGCTGTCTTCAGGGGATCTGCTCCACGTTCATGTCGGTCCCAGGCCCTGAGTGCTGTCTTTAGGGGATCTGCTCCACGTTCATGTCGGTCCCAGGCCCTGAGTGCTGTCTTTAGGGGCTCTGCTCCATGTTCATGTCGGTCCCGGGCCCTGAGTGTTGTCTTTAGGGGCTCTGCTCCATGTTCATGTCGGTCCCGGGCCCTGAGTGTTGTCTTTCTGCTCACTAATGGTCTCTCCCGTTCTTAGAATGATTGCCTGTTTTCTCAGCAGCTTAATTCATGTCCTACAGAGAGGTTCCTTTTCACCGGAAAATTACACCAAAAAGCTCTTCCAAAACACGATCTCGGTCTTTGTCACACATGATCTCATGTTTTGTATCCAGCTGAGAGGTTCTCTTGCCACAACAAAATGCAATTACTCACAGCACAGTCCTCTACTGTCAGGGTGTTCCCGGACTTTAAGCTAATGAGTATGCATAGCTATGTTTTAGCATCCAAATTACCTATTTATTCACATGTTAATTTCATAATGGGAACACACAATATGTGATTGCTTCTCCCTGTTATCCTCCTACTCTGTCATTCCAGGAATGGTAAAAGGTGGAAATAGTACTAGTATGGTGTTAGTTCATTGAATAAACCTTTAATATTTGGATGAGAATACTCCATAAAAGCAGTTGTTATGATAAATGCTTTATAACACCTCTATTTAATACTTTGCTTAACTAAGGTAATGACAATGAATACAAATAATAAAAAAAAGACTACTTTTGTCAGTAACATGTTGCATTTTCCTGAGAAATCCTTGAAACTTTCCAGAAATCATACTGGGAATTGTTCACTCTTTTGCAAACCTAGAAACACTTCCATCCTTCTTTATTTCCTTCTGCTTCTTTCCCTCCTTTCCCATCCAGCCTTCCTTCCTTGGTAGCTTTCGTCTTGTCAGTTTATTGGCGTGCAGAAAGGCTGTTGTGGCCTGATGATGTCAGCGTGATGACGTCAGCGGGCGTCAGTTTGTCCTGTGCTTATGGACTGAACCGAGGGTTTGTGGGCTTAGAGGCTACAGAATAAAAAACACGGCCCTCTGATCCATCTTAAGCTAAGAATTAAGAATGGTTATTAATAATATGAATAATCACCTTACACATGTGTCACTACACTACAAAAGCATTAACCCACTGCTAATCTTAACCCTATTTGCCAAAGAGGGTTCTGTTTCAGACTGGGCTGGTAAACACAGCAGGAGAGATGATAACATATGAGAAACTAATCCAGGGTGAAACTGGGCTGCGTTCTGTTGACTTTGCATGAAACCAGTTTTATCAGCATGAAAGACAACGGCAGGAGAAGAAAGAGGGTAAGTGAGTCAGTCGCTCAGTCCGTCAGGAAAGAGAAGGCGAGCTGACTGAGAGACGTTGGGTGAGCTGACTGAGAGACGTTGGGTGAGCTGACTGAGAGACGTTGGGTGAGCTGACTGAGAGACGTTGTCCCTGGTCTGGGAGCTCTCCAGAGCCCGTCTAACTCCAGGCAGGCCACCTCTGTGGTCGGGTGTGTTGCCAGCAGCCATGTGCTGCACTCTGTCATTATATTGACGTGTGAGCGAGAAAGTGACTGAGTGTGTGTGTACGTGTGTGTGTGACAAAGAGTGACTGAGTAAAACAAGGATTGGGGTTTTTTTTTACAAACAAGGTGAGTTGTCATTTTCTTCATGTAGGTTAGAGAGGGACACTGCACCCTCACCACAGCACACAGAGAGGAACACTGCACCCTCACCACAGCACACAGAGAGGAACACTGCACCCTCACCACAGCACACAGAGAGGAACACTGCACCCTCACCAGAGCACACAGGGAGGAACACTGCACCCTCACCAGAGCACACAGGGAGGAACACTGCACCCTCACCACAGCACACAGGGAGGAACACTGCACCCTCACCAGAGCACACAGGGAGGAACACTGCACCCTCACCAGAGCACACAGAGGAACACTGCACCCTCACCAGAGCACACAGAGGAACACTGCACCCTCACCAGAGCACACAGAGAGGGACACTGCACCCTCACCAGAGCACACAGAGAGGAACACTGCACCCTCACCAGAGCACACAGAGAGGAACAGTGCACCCTCACCACAGCACACAGAGAGGAACACTGCACCCTCACCAGAGCACACAGAGAGGAACAGTGCACCCTCACCACAGCACACAGAGAGGAACACTGCACCCTCACCAGAGCACACAGGGAGGAACACTGCACCCTCACCAGAGCACACAGAGAGGAACACTGCACCCTCACCAGAGCACACAGAGAGGAACACTGCACCCTCACCAGAGCACACAGAGAGGAACACTGCACCCTCACCACAGCACACAGAGAGGGACACTGCACCCTCACCAGAGCACACAGAGAGGGACACTGCACCCTCACCAGAGCACACAGAGAGGAACACTGCACCCTCACCACAGCACACAGAGAGGAACACTGCACCCTCACCAGAGCACACAGAGAGGAACACTGCACCCTCACCAGAGCACACAGAGAGGAACACTGCACCCTCACCACAGCACACAGAGAGGAACACTGCACCCTCACCACAGCACACAGAGAGGAACACTGCACCCTCACCACAGCACACAGAGAGGGACACTGCACCCTCACCAGAGCACACAGAGAGGAACACTGCACCCTCACCACAGCACACAGAGAGGAACACTGCACCCTCACCAGAGCACACAGAGAGGGACACTGCACCCTCACCAGAGCACACAGAGAGGAACACTGCACCCTCACCACAGCACACAGAGAGGAACACTGCACCCTCACCAGAGCACACAGAGAGGAACACTGCACCCTCACCAGAGCACACAGAGAGGAACACTGCACCCTCACCAGAGCACACAGGGAGGAACACTGCACCCTCACCACAGCACACAGAGAGGAACACTGCACCCTCACCAGAGCACACAGAGAGGAACACTGCACCCTCACCAGAGCACACAGGGAGGAACACTGCACCCTCACCACACAGGGAGGGACCAGCAGCAGGAGGAGGGCTGACTCTGAGAGGAGGAGAGAGAGACAGGAGGGACAGTGTTGAGACATGCGATCAGTGACACGTCTCTTCAGAAGTTCTCTTTGGTGGGTGAACGCTCTCCCTGCTTTGAAAAGAAAGTCCAAAGCAAATGCTGAGTGGGCGAGTTGCGTAAAGGTCAAGTTTTAACTCTTTGCAGTTCTGGGAAAGAATCTACTCTGGTAGTAAGTATGATTTTGTCTGATTGTCTGTAGTCTAATTGTTATTTTGTTCTTGAATCATCCTGCACCATCAAGACTGAATTATTTTTCATTTTTATAGAATGACTTCTATGTGACAGACAGGTCTAAGAATGACAGACAGGTTTACATACAGATAGACAGACAGACAGGTCTAATGACAGACAGGTTTACATACAGATAGACAAGTCTGACATACAGACAGTTCTAACATACAGACGACTCTGACACACTGACAGCCAGGATTTACCTACTCATTGACGGTTAGCTGTTTTTCATAGATTAATATAGCATAGTACTGTAAGAGGCCACTACAATCTGCAGTGGACAAGGTGTGACCAGGTCATTTGTTTGCAGGAAATGATTAAGCGCCAAGGACAGACACATGGATACTGGTTTTGTTCTAACAACTTCAGTTGGGTTTATTCTTTAAAGTTGGAAGTATTTAGTACTTATGCACTTGAACTTGAATCTACTTGGCCTCAACAATTACAGCTGGATAAGATTTGAACTGCTATTTTACACAGGGCTTTAGCCTCTCCATTAACTTAAACCGTAAACAAGCGTGATTTCAATTTAATTAAATACATTTGGGGGAATGCTGGTTACCCAGATGAGTGATGGCACCTCTACATAATCGCCTTTCAGTGGCTGGAAAACCAAGAATCACAGTGAGCTGAAGCCTCGCTAACTGTTCTCTGCAGAGATCCACTGTTGTTCTCTGAGTCTGTGTGGTTGTTGAGATAACAGCCCCCCCTCCCATGTGTATTACTGACTCTATTCAGCGGTCTGAATGGACAGGGAGGAGCCAGGGTCCCAGTGTGTGTATGAGTGTTTCTCAATACTTGTGACCTTCAATCATACCTAAATCTACTAGTTCAACTTGAAGACGTCACTTTAATTCTTCTCTTTCATTATGAGTGTTCAGAGTTTCGAGAGAGAGAGAGAGAGTTTCGAGAGTTGGAGAGAGAGAGGAAGCAGTTCAGCATTGGCCATGGTCAAGTGTATTATTAGACTCTCCAGAAATAAGACAAGGACGTTTCTGCTCCTCAGAGCACTCCAACTGCCTCCACTTTACTGCAGCCCAGTCACATCTCCCAACACTGGAGGGAGGAGGAGGAGTGGAGACAAGGGGAGAGGGAGATGGGGGAGGAGAGCAGAGTGAAGGAGAGGTGGGGGAAAGAGTGAAGGCTCCAGGTTGTCACCTTGTGGTTTCTAACAGTGTCGGGATACAGAGAGGAGAAGAATGACATAGAGAACATTTGAAGGAGAGATGAGGAGGGGAGGCCAAAAGAAGGAGAGGAGATCACATGATTCAAGGCAAAAGGCAGGGTCAGGGGTCGGAGTGATGGATGTTTGGGGTGGAGAGAGGTTGGGGGGAGGGGGGTTAGGGGGGAATGCTAGAGAGGTCGGTTGAGGTCAGGACAGGACTTTCATGTGACGGGAGGAAGAACATCAAATCATGAAAAGAAAAAAAAACTTGACCTGAAGGAGCACATAAATTAACTTTCTTTTCTAAGCAAAGGAAGTCAATGACAGGGTACAGATGACAAACTGAAAACAGAAGGAACCAGACGTGCCTTGCTGCGATGCCACTCTTATGTTGGTGTATTGGTGGCGTAAGGAGCACTGAAGCCTGACCTGGTTGGCACAATTTGTTTTGTTGTTTGGTTATTCATTTGGTTTCAATAGGCCTGGTGGGTATTCCAGAAAGCAGATTATGTGACAAACCCGGGTAAGTTAACTCCCCAGCTGACACCCAGCAGTGTAGCAACATTGCCAGTAGGTTTCTGCAACATTGGCAGTAGGTTGCTGCAACATTGTGAATCAGCTGGTGGGTTAACGTACCCGGTTATGTTGCATGACCTGCTTTCTGGAATACCCCCCTGGTCTAGTGTTTGTCAGTATTATGTGTATCCATTATTTATCTGTTCATGGTCTGGCCTTGGCTTACTTCCTGCCAGGCAAGGTTGTCTTTGAGTCGGTCCGAGTTGCTTGCAACCTCCGCAGACAGAACACCACAAGTACCTCATCCTGAGGACAGTCTAGCCCCAAACGGCACTTGTGGTTCTGATGTCATGTCGGAGCCATTTCCTCCTCATCTCCTCCTAGCTCCTCCTCCTCTCCTCCTAGCTCCTCCTCCTCTCAGTCTGTTCTGGTGGTTGTGTTTCCGGGCTTCAAGGGGCTACGCTAACTGTTCAGACTGAGTTTCCAGGCTTCCAGTGGCTACGCTAACTGTTCAGACTGAGTTGCCGGGCTTCAAGGGGCTACGCTAACTGTTCAGACTAAGTTGCCAGGCTTCCAGTGGCTACGCTAACTGTTCAGGAAACTTTGACTCCCACTCTCAGACAGAGCAGACTTCATTCATACTGTGGGTGAAACTTAAGGATTGATCATTTCCTTTTGTTAATCACACTCTGTAGATTACTTCATTATTATCTTCATTTTCAAATGTGTATTTTCATATGTATGTTATTATTATCCATACTTATTTTCACTTTCTTATATTGCGATCGCCACGGTGATCTGTCATTTTGCTTGTCTGGTGTTATTTCTCTGTCCTCTCAGCTGTTACCCAGAATAAAACCCAGAATCCTAATGGATGCCACACAGTGGGTGGAGAAGGAACACGCTCTTTCACACCAACAGGGCCCTCTGGCTCTCTGTGAGAACCTCAGACAGAAACTGTGCTGGGAGGGGACAGAAGGGATTTAGACCAGAGGAGTCACAGTATTGAAAAGCAGAAAAACATATCTGGCCGTGGGTCAAGATGTCAAAGTCCTCTCAGAATGGGGGTCAGCATGAGCGGAGGGGCATAGAGGGAGATGGAGAAAGGAACGTCTCATAGAAAAGGGATGTGTGTGTGTGGAGGTGGCATGAAGGGGGGGCAGCGCTGGCGTGGGCAGGTCCCCCGATGGGCTTTTCTCAGAGCAGTCGAGGCTGACGGGAGAATCTAACGGGTGTGAAAGGCTCTCTCTCTCTCTCCCTCACCCTCTCTCTCTCCCTCTCTCCCTCTGTCTCTCCCTCTCTCTCTCTCTCTCTCTTCCTCTCTCTCTCTCTTCTCCTTTATCCTTTCCTACCTGCTGCTCTCAGCTGATCCTGATCGCTCCCCGTGAGCCTTGCGTCATGCCCACGTTGACAAGCTGTCTGCTCCTGATCCGCTTTGCTTTTCACAGAAACAACAACACACCTGAGCTAGTTCGTTTAGCGCGCCGACCTGATTCAACGACACACATACTGTACTTCTGCTCAATCTTTTTGCTCTCTTATTGTTAGCGATGTTTGTCAGATTGTTGAATTTGTCTCAATGGCATCCCTGTGTCGGTCTCCCACATACACACACAAAACGCTGGTTTGTTGAAAAAAAAAGGATTGTTGTTTTATTTATTGTTGTGTGCCTTTCATGACTGATGGACAGTTCTGTTGGAGATGCCAAGTTCAGTCTAGCTTCCAGCAGGGAACAGATGGGACATGATGTGAGTTTTAGCACCTTGTTGTTTGTGTCCAGGACGGTGTTCTCACACGTCTCCCTGGCTCGCGATGATAACACGTCTCCATGGCTCACGATGATGATGATGGTTATGATAATGATGGAGGATGAAGAAGACGAGGAGAGGAAAAATGGATTTAGGAGAACAGCAATTCCCTCTCTCCTTCTCTCTCTCTTTCCCCGCTCCTCTCTGAGAGCATTCGGACCCATTTTGAGGAAACTTGAGTCTTATCAGCTGGAATACCTCTCACCAATCAATCCCTCCCCTGTTCCCCCATCCATTAGTCTCTCTTTCTCTCCCCCCCCCCTCTCTCTCTGCCGTGCTATGTCTCTCTCCCCCCTCTCTCTCTCTCTGCCATGCTATGTCTCTCCCCCCCCTCTCTCTCTGTCCTGCTCTGCTTGCTTAATTCTCAATATCCCTCGGATGAAAATGTAGCTCTCATGAAAATTCCTTGAAGTGATTGTGTGAGTGTTGCTGTGTGGAGGAGAGAACCTCGAGCACAGTCAGGGTGTTGGAAAGTCCTGCGGTGCGAGGTACAGGCAGGTCCCAAAGGATTGTGTGGGGGAAATGATCAGGGAGACGGAGGTTTAATCTGGTGTTCTGTTACAAACACACACACCTCCTGTGCCCATCTGCTGGTGAGGGTCCCACACAGCAGTAGCCAGAGAGAACTGTGCAGGAATGTCTCTGTTTCTGTCAGTCTACCACCCTCCTTTTAGACAGGCCTTCCAAGAAACAACAACAACAGCTGCCAGAGAACAGGCAGAGAACAGGCAGAGAACAGGCCATCAGGCCAACTGGGTGTGTTTGGGTGTCACATACTGTACTTCTGGCTGGCTCATCTCTGTTGGCGTAATAGCTGTCTTCGAATAGTTTGTTTCTAGAGAGCCTGTAGAGACAGGGAGCCTGTAGTGGTGAGATAGCCAAATGAGAGAGATATCTCAAAGAGAGCCAAAGGAAAAAAGGGTGGGAGATGGCAAAGAGAGAGTCAATAAGAATAGCTAGCTTTGAAAACTTTTTTTTCTTTAAAGGGGACCGAGAAGCCTAAAACAGAGTAGATTAAAGCATAGCAGAGTACAATAGAGTCCAGTATATTAGAGTCCTCACCAAGTACTCATCAATGATGCCAAAACATTTTTCATCAATATTTTTTCAACCTTTCAAAACTTAGGATTTTTTGTTTGGGACCTTTCCCAATTTCTTTTTTCGAAACTTACTTTCTAAACTTTTTTTCTCAATTTTTTGTTTCTAAAAGTGTTCCTCTTAATCATAATGTTCCTCTTGGTGCTCCTAAAAGTGTTCCACATGTGCTCATAGTGTTCCTCTCTGCTTCTCTGTTTCAGATCCATAATGCAGAGACCAGGATGGACCGTCCAGGTCATCTGAGACTGTCCCTGTGTGTCCCTGCTGTCCCCCTCAGACAGCCTCCACCCCGCTTCCCCCCCAGCCTCAGGATCCACCCAAGTCTCAGCCCCTGTCCCCTCCCTCCACAGAGGCCGGGCGGAGGGCTCCAGTGAGCGGCTGAGAGCGTCTAACGATGCCTGGATGGAGGTCGCAGTGGCGTCTTGTCCTGCTGAACTCCCTGACCTGCGGCCTGGAGATCTGTGTGGCGGCTGGGATCACCTACGTGCCCCCTCTCCTGCTGGAAGCAGGGGTGGAGGAGCAGTACATGACTATGGTGCTAGGTGGGTCAACCCCCCCCTTCTCCTCTCCTCTCCTCTGATCTCCTTTCCTCCTCCTTGGTTACGCCTCCTTCTTCTCTGACAGCATGAGAGCATTTATTAAACATGAGCAGGACCCTCCTCTCACACACACACTCTCACACACCACACACACACACACACACACACACACACACACACACACACGCCCCCTCAGGCAGAAACCAGAGAGCTGCAGAGATTAACTAGTCTTTTCCCAGGCTGACCACTTAAGGGATTGTTTGGTGTCAACTACTCCCCAGTATATTCTACATCAACTCACTGTGCGATGTCTTCTCTCATTGAAATACTTTTTCTTATTTACAGCATTTTTTCTCGTAAATGTTGTGTATGATTTCACTTCTAAGGTTGTAATTTGCTCATTGTGGTTGGTCTATGACACCATAAAGCTAATACAAAGCCTGCCAATGTAGTCACAGTTAATGTATGATACATATGAAAGCAAAACAAATGGAAATGTATTCTGTGGGCTGTCATGGAACAGTGGGTATGACATGAATCATTTATCAGTTGTTGGAGACTTATACATTCAAATTGATGATACTCTCCAAGGGGGACATGCAGTGGTGGATTTGAGACATGTTTGGTGCAGGGCTAGTAATGTGATCGGCTGTACTACAACCAGTGAGTGAGTGAGTGAGTGAGTGAGTGAGTGAGTGAGTGAGTGAGTGAGTGAGTGTGTGTGTGTGTGTGTGTGTCACGGCCACAGGGCATCTTTCCACTCTTGTTGTCTTAAAGACATAATTGAGGCCGTCACTAAACCTAGAAGGCTAATCACCTGGTTTGGTGTCCAGGTGGCAGTCGGGGGCTAATTTGAAGGCAGTAAGAAAGGGGGAGAGAGAGACGGCAGGGCAAAAAGTGTGAAATATACAGAAAGCGTGGGAGCGAGCGAGTAAGGAGTGAACAAGAGAGAGAGGTCAGGGAGCAGAAAGCCTGAACATTCAAAAGAGAGCGGTGGAGGGAAGATCTCACCTCTCTGACGCTGAGTCCTGTTACTGCATGACTGCACGACCTCAGACTGGACAGTAAAGACATTCCCAACCTGTGGGCCGCTCTACACTACCAGACGCATTAGCTGTTAAGGCGAAAGCTAGAATTAGAATGTACCTCTGACGATTGACCAATAAAACCTCTGAAAATACAGAGGTATTATTTATACTTCAAAGCCTGTATTTGCAAATTTAATACCAAAAAACAAGGAATGTACCTTATGCCATACCTAATGAAAGTAGGTACCATATAAACTAACACACGCGATGATAAATCACATACTATCAGCTCTAGCTGGCAACAGGAGAAAACATGATTTCTGAAGGGGAAACAGGGATTGAAGTATCCAGAACTGTTTGCAAACTCCAGTAATGTTTGTTTAAATGTCCTCACTGAGCAACCTTTGTTCATAGAAAAAGAATGTACCATAATGTCCCTTTTTTGAGAGTGAGAACAGAAACACTCGATGTAGCTGAGCCTTAACGGTTACAAAGTCGAGACGTTTTAAATCGTGGTTAATAATAAAGTGGGTTAATCGCTGCATCCCTAGTCAACTGCCGTTTTCAGATGGGTGGCCATGCTCCTCGATACGGCCGAGTGCAGTCACATGACCTCCCATCAGAGTCTTCACTGACAACTCGCCCTCCATCTCTTTCCTGTCACACACACACACACACACCACTCACTCACTCACTCACCATCAAGTTATTCTCTTCCTCACTCTCTTCTCTCTCTCTCTGATCTTGTGACCCACCAGACCTGCGGGGAGGTGGGGGTGCAATTTAAAGTATGTTACCGTCCACTCCTCCCCCCCTCCCTCCCCCCAACCCCTCCAGCTCTAAACAGCTGCACGTGAACCAGAGAGTAAAAACACATTCTTTTGTATCGTTCCCCACACAGCCGAAAGCAGCTAATCTGGAAATAGCCATGGACCTAATTCACTTTCCTCTCTCTCTCTCTCTCTCTCTCTCTCTCTCTCTCTCTCTCTCTCTCTCTAATGGAGCACTGGAGCGTTGGGTCAATCAAGATGTATACTGTATCTCGGAGGCTTAAGGCAGCAGCACGGATGTCTTTTCACATGTCTGCCACATGCTTTATCTAATAAGCTTTAGACTCATTCCTGCCACGCCCTCTCTGATGTCACGAGAGCCCTACTCTCAGATTCAAGATGGTTGACGGTGTGGATGTGACCCCTCCTGTGAAACGAAGAGAAGACGCATAGAAGCACTGATACCACACCAATGTCAAATTAATACAATCAAAATATTAATATGTCAGTGTTACTCTCTCTCCTCTCTCTCCTCTCTCTCTCTCTCTCTCTCTCTCTCTCTCCTCCATGGTTCCAGGTATCGGCCCGGTGCTGGGTCTGTTATTCATCCCTCTGATTGGCTCGGCCAGTGACCAGTGCAACAGCAGCTACGGCCGGCGCCGCCCCTTCATCTGGCTCCTGTCCCTGGGCGTGCTGCTAGCGCTGCTCATCATCCCCCACGCCGACTTCCTCGCCGCCCACTTCTCCTGGGGGGGCCGCCACCTCCAGGTGGGCTTCCTCATCCTGGGGGTGGGCCTGCTGGACTTCTGCGGCCAGGTGAGGAACAGCCCTCCCCCCACACACACACCACACTAAACAAGATCATTGTTAACATTCATGCGTCCTTAGAAACCACCCCATACCTATTAACTGTTCTGTATGTAATCTATGTTTCTGTGTGTTATGCTAGGAATTTCAGTGCCCAGTCTGACCCTGTGTTGTTCTGTGCATCTGACAATAAAATACTTGAAACTTGAAACTATCACGTGGGGAAAGAATGGTCTTGTTGACGTGTTTGGTGTCCAGGTGTGATGGTCTTGTTGACGTGTTTGGTCTCCAGGTGTGATGGTCTTGTTGACGTGTTTGGTCTCCAGGTGTGCTTCACGCCGCTGGAAGCGCTGCTGTCTGACCTGTACCGGGACGAGGAGGACTGCGGCCAGGCGTTCGCCATGTTCTCCTTCATGGTGAGCCTGGGCGGGTGTGTGGGATACCTCCTCCCCGCCCTCGACTGGAGCCGCGGCCTGCTGTCCGTCTACCTGGGAGGCCAGGCCGACTGCCTGTTCTTCCTCCTCATCCTCATCTTCATCACCAGCGTGCTCATCACCATGAAGGTGTCGCAGGAAGAGGAGGCGGCGGCGGCGCTCGGCAGCAGACCGGCGACGGCGAAGGCCACGGCGGCCATCTTGGACCCGGGGCCCCCGGACTCGGCGCGCTGCGTGCCGCGCCCCTGCTGCTACGCGCTGAAGTGCAAGCTCCGCCTCCTGAAGTGGGGCCCCCTGCTGTGTCTGGTCAGGAGCTGCTGGTCCATGACGCCCGCCATCTACCGCAGCTACTGCCACGTGCCGCGCGTCATGCGCCGCCTGTGCGCCTCGCAGCTGTGCAGCTGGATGGCCGTCATGTCCTTCATGCTCTTCTACACGGACTTCGTGGGGGAGGGCCTGTACGAGGGCGTGCCCAGTGCAGTACCAGGGACCGCCTCCAGGCAGCGCTACGACGAAGGTGGGTTCCGGCGTGGGGGCGACACCTCTGTCTAACGTCTAGGACACGTGTCTGAGAAGGAGACAGGAAGAGACTTGTGGAGATGTGTGTGTGTGTTCATGATCTCACACCATGTGTGTGTGTTTGCTTCTGTCTTGCTTTCCTGGCTTAGGTTTCATTTATTATTACGGTAGTTGACTGTGTAGGCGGATCCAGAACAGAAAGTGTAGCCGTGTTAGTTTGTATAGCTGAGGGTATTTCAGTCTGTTAGTCTCCAGCACCTGGCCAGACTGCTGTTGGTCTCTCTGTGACCCCAAGTCCAGCTGCCCAGGATGGACACACATTCCTGGGAAGAGGTGGGAGGCAGAAGGAGGGGAGGGGTGGAGAATGGCTCCTCTATCTTCCTTCCTTCCCTTAAAAAGATAGAAAATGTATATGAACTTTGCGCTTTTACCAGTGATCAATAAGCGGTTCTGTATTGGCTAGTTCCTCTTCAGTTTTTTGACATGACGTCAGATAGTTCTGTGGTTTGCACCTCTGTTCCCACAATCCTTTGCAGTGTTTGTCAAGTGGGCTCAGTTTTCCGCATTCACATGGTAACCGTATCCACATCCTTTAGTCTACAGAGGGATTATGTGCTGCTCTCTCAAACTTGTGACCTGCACACCATCGGCTCATTGAGATAACAAACTCGTACCCTGACAAAGCTCTGCCCATGCAGGTGTAGAACCAGAGGAGAAACACTGCGGTCAGCTTGGCATGTTTATTTGGACGAGACGTCCTGCCCGCTGAGACCACACACATGTTGAGAGGGGAGAACAGAACAAATTGAGTGTTGAACATATTTGTTCTGTCGTCCAGGAGTCTGGACCTCTTCCTCTGCTCTCTGTTTGGATACTGGATTCCTTACCAGACACTTGCTGGTTGGCTGGCTTGCTGGTTGGCTGGCTTGCTGGTTGGTTGGCTTGCTGGTTGGCTGGCTGGCTGGCTTACTGGCTGGCTGGCTGGCTGGCTGGCTGGTTGGTTGGCTGACCTGACACTTCTCTTGATTTTATAGATGGCATTGCTGTGCATTGGCATTTTCTAAATGGTTATGACAACATGTTGACGTTCTCCTCAGGCATCCGTGTGGGCAGCCTGGGCCTGTTCCTCCAGTGTGCTACCTCAACCTTCTTCTCCCTGGTCATGAGCCGACTGGTCCGTCGCTTCGGCTCTCGCCAGGTGTACCTGAGCAGCATGGTGAGCTTCACGGCGTCCACCCTGGTCATCTGCCTGTCGAAGAGCGTGGTCCTCGTCACCCTCATGTCCGCCCTGACCGGATACGCCTACGCTACCCTGCAGACACTGCCCTACACCCTCACCTGTTACTACCACAAGGAGAAGGAGGTAGGAGCAACTCACCAGGGGCGCCTCTCTCTCTCTCTGTCTGTCTCTCTCTCTCTCTCCCTCTCTCTGTCTCTCTCCCTCTCTCTCTCCCTCTCTCTCTCTGCCGTATCGGGGGGGGGGAAGTTAGGACAATTCTAAGGGCCCCTGACTGACAGGGGCCTCAAAAAATTTAAAAACCAATAGAAATGATCTACTTTTTTTCATGGGGCCCAAAATTCCTGGCGGCGCCCCTTCAGCACACACACGTACTCTGGAAATGTGTTCACAGGATGTCCTACTGACACAACGTTTAATTTGTGTCTTGTCTTTCTCACTTTAGGTTTACATGCCAAAAAAGAAATCCAAAAACGGGCTTAAAAATGGCATTTCAATCCAGAGAGACACTGTGCATGTGACCTCCATGGACGAAGAGGAAGGGTTGAACCACAAACCAGGAGGCAACGGACACATCTTTACCGACTACTCCACCCCTCTGCATGGCCAGAATGGCTCGTCCCACAGCATCGCCGCCCCTGAGGCGGAGGAAGCGGAGGGGGGGGAGAGACGTGGCGTGGGCCTTGACTTTGCCATATTGGACAGCACCTTCCTCCTCTCTCAGGTCTTCCCCACCCTGTTCATGGGCATGCTCGTCCAGTTCACTGCCTCCGTCACCACCTATATGGCCAGCTCGGCCATCTTCGGTGCCATCGCCATCTATCTGGCCAATCATATCGTCTTTGACCAAAAGACCTCAAGAGCTGAGAGACAGAGAGAGAGAGAGAGAGAGAGAGAGAGACCAGGGGAATGGAGTAGCACACTCCACAATGCACTACAGGTCCCAGCATGCCTTAGTGCAGGGTTGCTGTTGCCCTAGAAACCAGGGTGAATTGTGTGTGTGTGTGTGTGTGTGTGTGTGTTGATAGATGTGTCTATGACAGAACTCAAGGAAAGTGGAAGAATGCCTGGAGTTTAGACCCAACCACTTGTTGCTTTAAAAGAGATGGCATTAGCTCACTCCAGTGCCCCACTCTGCCCTCACTGCTCTCACTCTGCCCTCACTGCCCTCACTCTGCCCTCCCTTTGCCAGTCAGTTTCTGTCTGCTATTCTCCTCAGGTACAGCCACCCAATCAGCATGCTCGTCCTATAGCAACCTCAGCTGACAGGAAGTCTGGTCTTTTAGGAGGTTTATTTCCCCAAGCTCTACCACTGAGCTATACCCATCCCCATGCTCTACCACTGAGCTATACCCATCCCCATGCTCTACCACTGAGCTATACCCATCCCCATGCTCTACCACTGAGCTATACCCATCCCCATGCTCTACCACTGAGCTATACCCATCCCCATGCTCTACCACTGAGCTATACCCATCCCCATGCTCTACCACTGAGCTATACCATTCCCTCCCAGGTTAAAGAACTGTTGTAGTTTTGGATCTCGATACATATAATAGAATCTCTCTTGCACCTGCGTAGGTGAGGTACCCATCTGTGTCACCGTAGCGACAGCATGAGCCTTCCCCACTGCCAATCAAACGTCAATCAGGGAAGGTCATCAAGTTTACATCATCCTATCACATGGAAGTCCTCCCCTTAGTGTTCTGTGTCACCGTGTCACCGTGTGTCATGAGTACGCATGTTCGCATGCTTAAAAGACAAGCCATGCCATGGCTGGTGATAAAGGCATCCCTTGCTGTGGGTAGGTTGGAGGGGGTACTGATGTTGGTAACCACAACTGTCTTCTTACCTTGTGCAACAAGACCTAAATGAGATTCTAGCAACACCGCAGCACTAAAAGGAGCTTTTGAAAATGGCGGTGTGGGGGAGGAGCAGTGACAGATATCACACCTGTCTCTGTACTCGACATTGACAGTCCCACACATTTCTCTTAAAGATCCAAAACGTTATTTGTGTTCTGTTGTTGTGCGTATGGATGTGTGTGTGTGTGTGTGTGTGTGTAATCCTGTGTGTGTTTGATAAAGAGAGACACATACAGAGAAAGATGCCTTTGGGACGCTGTGTCGGTCAGTTAGCTATCTGAAAACTGCACACGGCTGTTAGTAGCTCCATACTGGTTGGGTCTCATAATGCTGTATATCAAATATATTGTGGCCTTCATTTCTGTTTGGGGAACTTTGGGTTTGTCGGTAAAATGCTGGTTTTACTGAACAACAATGTACTTAGTTAGGATCTATGTGTATATAACTGGTCTCCCTTTCAGAGATGTTTTGTCATGACGACTCTGCTTTAGGTAACATTGACCTACAGTATGTGACCTATGCAACGGCGAGGCTGGGTTGGCGAGATACGTTAAGAGTTCTCCTCTTGCTCATTGGTTCAGTGTGATCACTTGGTTTCCTCCGTCACCTGACAATTCTAGATTGTATTTGGTTGGTCACTATTGACGATCTACTGTAAACCAACCAGAAACAGGTTGGAATCTAATATTTGGAGGTTTCTCTTTTTTCACAGTGACCTCCTCCATATACGAGGATGTGGATATAAAAACAAAACAGAAAAATGACAGAAAATGTTCATTTTTGAAGTGCCTCTGCAGTCAGCTCTGTTTCAAATCAGCAAAATTCAGGAAGTGCAAAGAATTGGGACTAGCTGCAACTATAGACAATGTTTTGCGAGGGAATGCTTCTTATTAATATAACATGAAAGCTTTTAAAATAGTTTGCCAAACTTACATTAAGGAAAGATCATTTCAGTTTAAATGTAGAATTGTCAATGTTGAAATTGAATTGACCCCAACATTGGACTCTACATGTAAGAGTTTTTTGTACATATAGTTATTTATTTTCCTCTTAGAATAAATCCTAAGCACATATTATGGTATGTTGCCTTTTTGTTGCATCTGTCATAGGTGTCCGGGCAAAAGCTATTTCTGTGAAAAATTATAAATTATTATTTTGTATGGATGTGATAAAGAGCATCTTTAACGCTGTAATTTATTTGACAACTCTGCTATCATGCATTTCATCTTTGATATTTCTCCTTTATCTCATTACGATAGACTGATGTCAATTTTAACACTAAATATACCTAAATGTTTGGCTTTTTGTTTACTGGCAGTTTATCAGGATGGTTATTCAATACATTTGAAAGCAGTTGAAACACCCTGTTGTTGTTTTGTTTTGTTAGTTTTCAGTTTTAAACCATTGTTTGTATTTCCTTTGGTTTTACACCGTTTAATTAGTTTGACCTAAGAGAACATTTTCTCACAGACGATGCCAGTGCACGAGGCACCTTCACACAACATACACAACCCTGTCATGTGGTCAGACTGCCTCCTCAGACTGCCTCCTCAGTCTGCCTCCTCAGTCTGCCTCCTCAGTCTGCCTCCTCAGTCTGCCTCCTCAGTCTGCCTCCTCAGTCTGCCTCATCACTCTAACCACTGAGTTCCTGCTGGGAGCGCCTCTGTTGTCTGCTTGCTGTTGCTCTTGTGCATAATAACCTTTGACTTTGAATAGCAATAGAGTGGGTGTCCTACTTTTCTGTGTTCAGATGTGTTACTTGGGTTCAGCATAGGAAGTGCCAGTAAGGGTCCCTCCAGTGATCCATTTTAGTTGTCTTATAATTATGCTGGGATGTAAAGACTGAATCAGGGATATTTTCACTGATGCCCATTGTTATATTAAGCCTTCACAAATTCATTTTTTTATTATTTTATTGTTATTGTAAATCCCTCAGATGTATCATTGTCACAAATAGATTTTTATACAAAATAAAGGTATTTCATTGTAAAAGGCTTGTTGAAGAGTCGATTATAATAAGGGGGGGGAAAGTCGACAGGATTTTAGACTCGGTAAGAACTCCCATTGTGTTTTTTCTTTTTTTGCCCATATGATTTAAAACCTTGGAAATAGCGCCATCAATTGGACATCTCGACATACTGCCACTCAAGAACCAGTAAGTGTATGACCCACTGACGTTTGACAATTGACATGGTGCCTATTATCTATTAGCGGACATGGAAACCACGGTGTGACTGTGGGCTTTCATGAAGAACGTCAGCAATGAGGGACGTTTGAAGGTTTCCAATCTTCCCACCAGCTTTCCATATAGCGCACATGAATGCGGTCAACGACTCTGCGCCCAGTAGAACCCACTGGTTTAGATAAACGATAAACTGAGATAATTTGTGGGGGGGGGAAACATGCGACACCAGCCTACAAGATGTAGAACCCTGTAGGACACCCATTGCTCTCCGGTGACAAGTGGCCTGTTTTTACACCTTCGTTCTAAATAAGGACGCAGCCTGCCGGGCATATGATCACCGGCCCAATTTGGGAGCCGCCAAAGTGGCCATCATGTCCCCCTGTCGCTAAACACCACCCAATGAGGTTTCCTGCCCTCCTAGATTTTACAAGCGCCGTGACAGTATTCCGTTGAACTCTCCACAGACTTGGCACTGCAGTTCCGCGCCTCTTTTTCTTGCATGCTTGCAACTTCTCCCTCTCTCCCTCAACATCCTCCGCCCCTGTGTCATTCGACGGGGCAAGCGATGAAGTCAGCATGATGTCATCTAGAGAGCCTGGCAAGGTGAAATAGGTTTTTGGTGAGGGGTATTCTTCACGGCCTGCGTTGCCTACCGGGAGAGAGAGGCGCGGAGCTGCGAAACATGGTAATCACCACCACCACCACCTCAAGCTCTGCCGTGCGCTCTCCCGTTTCTTCTCTTCTGCACCGGGGCAGTCGTCTAATGCCCAAAGCCCAGATCCGCGTTCCAAAAATAATCCTCTGCCAGCATGCCGAAGGAAGAAAAACAAGGAGAGCGGTATTTTTAGGGCCATTAATTTTGACCACGTGCGCCGAAGGTAAACCGGATGGCCATTGCGCAAAGGCTCCTCATCAGTATGTCCCACGAGGCCAGCACGCACTGGACGTTGACTGCAATTGTTCTCTTGGGGTTCCTGGTTGGGATTGTGTCATCATATCCTATTCCAAGCAGGACGAATGCAACTTTATTGGAAAAAAGATGGGAGACCCTGTTCTCCCGCTCTATACTGGGTATCTCGGGGGAGAAATCGGACCTGAACTGGGAGAGTGACTATTTGCTGGGTATCAAAAGAGTGCGAAGACTGTACTGCAACGTAGGCATCGGGTTTCATCTTCAGGTCCTCCCCGGCGGCGCGATAAACGGTGTACATAATGAAAACCAGTACAGTGAGTTACCTTCGATGTCACCTAATAGACAAGATAAAAAGGGGTTGTCAATAATTATCGATCTATACAAAGGCTATACCCCTATCAATTTGCATGGTATGTCATAGGTCGGGAGGGCGGCATCCTGGCTGCAGAGACGAATCTATTAAAAAACAGTATCTATCAGGGCTACATTCTCCACCAGATAAACCATGACATGAATGTATGGACGTATTTAGACAACTTATTTTTACATGGACTCCTGTTGGGGCCAATAAACAAATTATGGATGTGCAAGTCTAACACCTGCAGCTATTCGTTTTAATATGGAGACTGCATTGATAATGTTATCAAATGGGAAAATGAAATATGATGGGATTAAGACAGAACAAAGAGGCGGCATCCTGCGCATGCAGCAACCTGCAAGGTTCCACCCGCACAGCAGCGGAGCACATGTTTCACTTACAATAACCATGTTTGATGTATTGCTTGGTGCAGTAGACTGTTTTGTCATGATCTGATGTATTTCCTAAAAGCCTGACATCTGCATTGTTCTCTCCTGTAGGTTTAATAGAGATCTCAACGGTGGAGCGAGGAGTGGTCAGCCTCTACGGGGTGAAGAGTGAGATGTTTGTCGCAATGAATAGCCGAGGAAGGTTATACGGAACGGTAGGTAGGCTATGCACAATATTTCATTTAGCCTATTGTCCTGCTATGTATGTTAATGGGTCCGAGAATAACTATATGTAGCCTACCGGTCCGATTTTATTTGCCCGTCATATTTGGGATGTGCGGTGC
Organism: Mallotus villosus; assembly: GCA_903064625.1. NCBI lineage: Eukaryota > Metazoa > Chordata > Actinopteri > Osmeriformes > Salangidae > Mallotus > Mallotus villosus. The sequence goes on from CAEFZP010005700.1 coordinate 83,256, forward strand.
ATCTCATTCGAGCATGGGAATAATCTGGATCTTTTTAAAATAATGACAGCGTTTGTGTGTTAAAAAGGTTTGGATTCTGTACAGCGTCAGTGTTTTAGCATTGCAGAGACAATATTGAAGCACTAGCTGCTCTTGGAATGTGGCCCATAATGATGAGGATAACAGACGCAGAAATCTGTCACGCGCTGTAATACAGCCGAGTGTGTGGGAAAGCCCCTCGATTTACCACAACCTGTCATCAGGCGTGTTTTGTGCATTTGGCCGCCTCTTAAAGACGCGTCACTTTTTTGACACTATTGTTTTGTCATTAAATGAAAGATGTGGGCAACTGGAAGCTGTCCGACCGAGGGTGATGATGTACAAATGGGTTTTGTCCAATTTTCTGGGCTTATGGTCTGATAAGTGATTGAATTAGATGTGGTCTCTGATGCTATCAGCAATTCTCGATCTAACCAGTCAGCTATATGTCCTGGCCCATGTTGCACCTGCACTGCCTTTTTACTGCCCTTTTACTGCACTGTTACTGCACTGTCACTGCACTGTCACTACACTGTCACTGCACTGTCACTGCACGGTTACAAATATATGTATATCAGTGGAAATTAACACTATTATTTAAGAACAATTGAGAATTGGGGAAAATGTAGTTTGTGATACATTTATTTGAAATCAAGTTGAAAAATGTTAACACTACTACTAGTTACTAACATACCCCTTAGTTCTCAGTAACATTTTGTTCAGAAATATTCTGGGTTTTTTTGTCACATACATTATTGTCTTTCCTGTGTGCAACTCTTCTGTGTCAAGATTACTGGTTACTCTATCGATGGAATTGTGACCTCTCTCTCTCTCTCTCGCTCCCTCACTCGCCCCACTCCCTCCCGCGCACTCCCATCCCTCCCTCCCTCCCTCCCTGCCCAGCCCTCCCTCCCTCCCTCCCTCCCTCCCTCCCTCCCTCCCTCCCCGTCCCTCCCTCCCTCCCTCCCTCCCTCCCTCCCTCCCTCCCTCTCTCTCTCTGTCTCTCTCTCTCCTTTCTCTCTCCTCTCTCTCTCTCTCTCTCTCTCTCTCTCTCTCTCTCTCTCTCTCTCTCCCACTGTCCTTTGTCCTTCCCAGACAGTCTTCCATGATGAGTGCAAGTTCAAGGAGACCATGCTGCCAAACAACTACAACGCCTATGAGTCCTCCATGTACAGAGGCTTCTACATCGCCCTCAGTAAACATGGCCGCCAGAAGAGGGGCAGTAAAGCCACCACTGCCATGACGGTCACACACTTCCTACCCCGAATATGAGCAAAACGAAACAACCTGGCAATAACTCACTATATTTGCACATGTGGATTAATTTCCCAGGTAATATTATAATACTGTATACGCAAAATACAAAAACAGACTGCAAGAGAAAGAAATTATATTCTATATAAAACTATATGATGATGATAGAATTAACTCAGTCTTTATGTGTATATTTAGATAGCTTACTTTTAAACATATGGGAAATATCCTTTGCTGCTTTTATTGTTTTCATTTGTTTTATTATATAAAGAGGTAGGGAGGCACTGTCAGCTCTGTCAAAGCATCACAACCCCGGATGATAAAAAGACGTGTGCATGACGTTTCGACAGAGCAGAATGCCTGCGTTTACTTGACTGTTCTTACTGTTACGTCCCAAACATCCCCCCTCCCCACTTTGCTGCTGACTTAATCTGGAAGAGCAGCGTGACTAGAGCACTTCCTACATGTCTGGTCTCCCTGCTTTGTGTTGAGGTGGTGGAGTAGGGGAGAGGAAGGAAGGGGGAGTCCGACATGCCTTGCATGCGCGAGACGCGGCCCTCGGTCAGGAATAGGGATGACACCACACGTCCCTCAGACGCTCCCTCCCAGGGGAATGCTGCTGCTGCTGAATTCCCAAAGGGGCCACAAGTATCCTCCGTTTGTTTTCTTTCCATAATTAGATCAATTAAGTAATTGAGACAAATCGCTGGATGTCCCCTGAGAATCCTACTGTATGGAAGGACTGGAGTCCCACCACGAGTCCCGACCGAGGGGTCTTTACTCACAATTCTGGCTTTATACGTTTTATATTTTGGAAAGAGTCAGACCAGAGTGAAGTTTGTGTCTGTTTGCGGATTACTGAAATTTAGCAAAATTATGCTTTATCGTGACACAGAGGAGTTATCAGAGCAGTCGTTTTTTTGTTCACGATGAAGGATGTGCAGGTGTTTGATAATAAGCTGTGTATTTCTGGATATCTACAGTAGCTTCTCTCGTTCTGTTCTGGTGGCTACATTGAATAGTGCTGTTTTTCAAATCAAACTGGATATGAGGGTCAGCCACAAGAACTATTGTAAATATTGTTATTGATTTTTTGAGGATAATAATTGTTTGCTAATTTGTAGGATTTTCCACAGCAGAGTCTGATATCTGATATTTAGATATAAAAGAATTGTGCGTTGACACCTATTCATCCCATTGGCATTATTGGCGCGGTCTGTAACTTAGTTTGATGGTCTTGATTGGAGGAGAATCCAAATCAAAGTCTCCAAAGCAATTCCCCAAAGGTTCAATCATTTCCATCGGCTTGTATGCAGCCGGGGTTGCTCCCAAATTGTCTGTCTGGCTTGTATAAACATTTGAATTAACATTTTATTCCTTAATCCATAGAATGGGTGTGCATCTCAAATATGTTTTAGTTTGTTGCAGAATATGATTTAACTGTGGAAGATCTCTGATAGTTAACAACCGTATAGGGTCATTTTGGGGTCTGGAGGACCGGTTGTGTCAGCTAGCTAACAGCCCTACAGTAGCCCTGCTAATTCTAACAGGTGCTCCTTCTCTGTAGCTTAGTGTGGTAGGACAGCCTTCTCTGTAGCTTAGTGTGAAAGGACAGCCTTCTCTGTAGCTTAGTGTGAAAGGACAGCCTTCTCTGTAGCTTAGTGTGGTAGGACAGCCTTCTCTGTAGCTTAGTGTGGTAGGACAGCCTTCTCTGTAGCTTAGTGTGAAAGGACAGCCTTCTCTGTAGCTTAGTGTGGTAGGACAGCCTTCTCTGTAGCTTAGTGTGAAAGGACAGCCTTCTCTGTAGCTTAGTGTGATAGGAAAGGAAGGGTATATCTTGAGCAGCTGACTGAGATAACACATGCGGCTAGAGGACATCTCTGAATGTTTGTGCTCATCATCAATCTCTTTTTCCGTACTAGCGGCAGCAGAGATGCTATCAGATCAATTTACCTTGAGTCAGGAAGAGCAGGGCATTGTCTGGCTCTGCTAGTAACCGCACTGCTCCATTCTGCAAGGGAGGCAAGCAGACAGTTCGACAGACAGACAGGCAGTTATGCAGGGAGGCAGACAGGCAGTTATGCAGGAAAACAAGCTGGCAGACAGGCTGTTATGCAGGGAGACACTGTTAACCCTGCTGGTTAGTCTGTGTAAGGCACCTAAATAATAATACAAACAGGAATGGATAATATCTTGATCTTCACCATGCCTTTTCTCATTGATCAGTACTCATTAGATAATGTATAGGACATTCTGGAGATGGTCAGTGTGGAAGTCACCTGAATGTTGCTACTTCAGGGGCTGAAATGGCCACAACAACTGTAGAAAAGATTAATGTAAATATCTTGTGAAGACTAAATGCACTGGTCTACATCTGAGGACTTTACAAAAGAAACATGACCATTTTGTTTATAGTTCCTATCCAACCATCTAAGAATTGTTTTTCTTTCGTATGGGTACGGTGAGGCTGCGTGGGGAGCTGGCCCTGTGTGTATAGAGCTGAGTTGGCCCTGTGTGTGTGGAGCTGAGCTGGGCCTGTGTGTGTGGAGCTGAGCTGGCCTGTGTGTGTGGAGCTGAGCCTGTGTGTGTGGAGCTGAGCTGGCCTGTGTGTATGGAGCTGAGCTGGCCTGTGTGTATGGAGCTGAGCCTGTGTGTGTGGTGCTGAGCCTGTGTGTGTGGTGCTGAGCCTGTGTGTGTGGAGCTGAACTGGGCCTGTGTGTATGGAGCTGAGCTGGCCTGTGTGTGTGGAGCTGGGCCTGTGTGTGTGGAGCTGGGCCTGTGTGTATGGAGCTGAGCCTGTGTGTGTGGCGCTGAGCCTGTGTGTGTGGAGCTGAACTGGGCCTGTGTGTGTGGAGCTGTGCCAGCAGCCTTGGTTGTTTCTCAGTTTTATATTCCTGCACTGAGGAGAGAGGAGAGTGTGCTTCCTCTGAACATCCCCTTCTCCTTTCTTAAACGTATACCTCACCTTCTGCCTTAGTTCCAATTGATTAAAATGATTGTAAATGAGATGGAAACAACAGACTTATCCAATCATTTGTTTCTGAAAAAAATTATGACGAAGTAAGAATACTAATATATAAAAATGGTTTTCCTTTTATTTTTGTACGTATGTGCTGTGCACAGCTCAGTCAACTGTATTCCTGAAAATAATAATAAAAATGTTTTTTAAATGGTTGTTGTGCTTTAATGTTGCCTTCAAAGTATTTCATTTGTAATCTTTATTTTGGTGGACAATTGTCCTGGGCTAGTTAGGCTAGGGGACCATATTGTAACTGAACCTCTTCAAACCCTGACATGAAGAAACCCACTTGACAGGGACATGTCGCAACACGACGTCCTACTCTGGCATGTTCTGATTAGTCTTGCCTACATTCCATTAAGCCCCTAGTCCAATACATGAACTACGTAGCACTGGCGTGGAACAGTCTCACCACTTTGGTTTTCTGTAGGCCTTGTCAATTGCTGCATCACGTCAAGTCTGACCAATCGGATAGCTGCATGAGTTGAGACCTGGTTACTACCCGTCACTAGATGAGATCACAGGTAAATGCAAATAGCATAAACGGTCATAACCCTATGTCCAATCACAGCAAGGTTTCAACAGTCGCACCTATAACCTATTAGATGCGGGGGCGGCAGACAGGTTCCCACGAAATGTAAATAAAGCGATGTACCACGTTCAGGATTTATCATTCCTCGTTGGTCGGGCAATACGTGAGAACACTGGAACTTAAACGAACTCATATCCAGTTGAATACCTTGAAACGAGTAAAAAACGAGCTCCTTCTTTAAATATAGCCTAACTTTTGGACGTCTTCCACACTGAACTTTTACACCAGTAGGCTATTGTACCATTGTTAACACTGCTGCCCAAGAACCTGACGTGCTGCGTGTGCGTCTGTGAAGCGGATATTCACCTACCATGCAACCTCCTTTCACTGCGGTCGTGCTGGTTTCTCTACATCTTTCCATTTTCGTGAATTGCAAACCAGTGGAATGGGACCTGCCCCGGCGGCACCGCATGCCCACCAAAGGCTCTCAAAAAAGGCCCCTTGATCGGCAAAATGTCAGCGACTCTGGTGATCTGCTCTTGAATGGAAACTTGGTCGGTCAGTTGAGGAGATTGATCAAACACGAGTCTCTTGGTAGGTCTGTTCATCTTGTAGCGGGAGAATTTTCTACTCAATTCCCCAACTCAATTAGTTAATAGAACATTATTTGGAAAGTTTTTAAAAAACATTGTCAACAGCATAACTTTTGTAATTATTTTACACAAAATTATTATTTTATGAAATCGAACTAATACTAATAATTTGACATTTCCCACAGTTATGCTACAAATGAAAAAGGATTCAACAGATTTTGTGTCAATATTTGATTTGAGAGAAAGGCGATTCCTATGCGTGGACATTGACGGAGAGCTGTTTAATTCAGTAAGTATAATAAGATAACCACGTCAATTTTATCTCCAATATTATTCTAAATGAATCTGACACTTCAGATTACATCTCCAGTTTGACATACAGATGAACTTTTGTCTGAAATACTGCTCTTTGTCTCTAACTAAGAAGAAATCAAATGATGTTTCTGTTACTTTTGTCTATTAGCTGATAGTGAACAAAGAGGAATGCCTGTTCCAGCCCCAGGAAGACCCGCTGGAAGGCTTCTACTCCTCCTGGCCTGCTGGCCTTGTGCTCAGTCTCCAGGACTCTGAGAAGACCGGAGATGTGGTCCCAGAAGACCACAAGTCCCTCAAACGCTCCTCCGCCCTCCTAGCACACTTCATCCTTCCTCGGATCCACAGAACCAAGAGGAGTGGACAGGTTTCCGACCCTTCTGACCCGCTGGAGAACCAGCGTCAGCCCAGACGCAACGGAGAGCAGAAACCTGACCTGCGCCAGGAACAGTCGGACAAGGAGCAGCCTGGCGCCGTTTCCAAGGAGACGATCACTTCCTGTGATGATCCCTTGCAGGTGTTGCATTCCAATGGCCCCATCAGTCCCATTAAGATTAACATAGAAGACCGGACAGAGAAAGACTAAACAGCTAAGAGATTACTTTGTACAAATTGAGACAGACATTGGAGTTTCAAAAGACTCAAGTTTTGGTTGACGACCTAAAAACTTCTGCCCCTGTCTGCTTGAGTCAGTGGTTTGAGTCAGTATCAAAGGGAGTGGCACGGAAAACACTGCAGAACAGTTTGAGACATGCTAGACATGCTAAATACGAGGATGAAGAAGGATGCAGCTGGTTTTTACAGATGACTCGGTTTGTTGGAAAGACCACAGTTATGCAAGTTTCTGAGATTTGGCACTTAAATATTTGCATTGCGAAAAACAGGACACGGTGCAGACCACAGCGAAACACATGCCAAAGAGCTCGATCCTCTCCATTTCTAGGATGAAAGTCCAAAAAAGTCAGTTTAGTGGCAGAATCTGGACACATCAGGCTCATTTTACAAGACACACAAATACATATACAGCAAGACACACTTATTTATGGACAAAGGAAAATGTTTTAGTCTGATGACCAATATTTTTCCCTTCTCAAATGAAATAATAATGATTTATCATAACCCAGTGTCATATTATAACCATTTAACAGGCGGCTCGGTCGTAACCCAGACAAAGTGACTTGTTTTAGGAATGAAGCAGACTTTCAACGTCACTTGTGCTTCTCAGTGAGGTTGGGTGAGGTTGAACATGAAGTGTCCCAATGTCCCCTGACCCTGATGTGTCCCTTAACCCTGATGGCTTGGTTACATTTTAAACAGGTCTGGCATTGAGCCCAATGATGTTGCAATATTTGTTTTCCAATAGATATTTATAAGTTTGTGAAAATAATTTAAAACTTCAATATAACAATATAACTGTAAAGTGTAGGTAATTATTCACTGTATGAAACATTTGCGCATGTATATTTTGAGATTATGTTTGGGTAAAACATTGAGGTTTTCTATGTTCATGCTAGTATAAAGGGTTTGCAACTATAATTGTACTGGCACAAAAGATAACTGTACTTATACAAAATGTAATTATTTGTATTGACAATTATAACACAAATCATTTATAAAGTACTACACCTAAGTCTTTCTCAACACTAAGTATTAACTGTTGTGGATCATGATACAATATAGACAAATTACTAATAAGTCACGTACTTAAATGCTTTTATAAAGGTAACTTTGTGGATAGTTGGGATGTCTAAACAGACAGTCTGATTCCAAGCGCGTCACTCATTACTCTGGCCTGGTTGAATTGCATCACTTCCTGTGCGGTGCTCGACACCGCATGAGTGAGCAATAATTAAGCCTTCGCATATTTATTTATTGCAAATGTATTCACATACCCTATTTATGATGTTCAATTTGATCTTTTGTCGCACATAATTCTCTTCATTTTTTATGCATCGTCATGGCTAAACGTAGATAAGGACGACCTGGCTAGGTATGTCAAGTTGTTCTTTAATGATAAATGGTCTAGTACGTGTTTAAAGAACCTCAGACGTATGCTTATTTGTTTTGCGATGATGCAGGAAACAGATCGGATAAAGAGATGTTATGACGCACAGTTTTGATAGCTTTGAAATGTGAGCCAGGAAGCTGTAGTGATTCTTCAACAGTGGTTATGTAAGAGTTACAGGCATTGGTCCTGGTCAAACAACTCTCTAGGATGTCTGCTCTTCCAAGTACTACGATGTTGGAATGAGGCCGTATGAAACGAGGACATGTCACTCACTAAACACACGGTGAACTGAGGATGACGGTGAACAGATAACACGACAGGCTGTGAAACCCTCGTTCTTCTGTGTTAGTGCACATGGTGGAATACGTTGCAAGAACTTGCAACTGTTCTGGCCTGGATACAAACAGGATGTGCAATAGATGGGACATTAGTCACTCAGTCCTTGACCACTCACCGTTGGTTCCAAGGTAAAACAGTCACTTATTTGCAGTCGTCCCTGAGGCTGCTGTAGCGACCTGTCCTTCCACACAGGATATAACCCTCAAGTCATGAGACCAGAGAGACACCCACGTCAGCTGTAGATCAGTAATGATCTCAGTATGACGACACAATGATGCACAGTCACTGCGACAAGCGGCCTGAGGTTAAATGAAGGTACTAAGGTAAGGGTTTTCAAGAAAAATCTGAAAATCTTGAAATATAAAAATATACAGTACACAAGCCTTAATATGAACACTAACGCTTGTGTATTTATTTCCAAGGAAGTTGGGAACCGTTTTATAAACATGCTCTAATGATGTGGGCAGTGAGCCTGATTAAGATTGTAACTGAAACTGTGAAAACAAATAAATTATGATTTGCATAGTTGGACAGCAATGCTTCAGAGTGCAATGTTTATTTTCAATGTTTCACAGCATGAACCTGAGTGGTAGATTCAAACTAAACACGTTTCACAAAAGCTTCATTTACTGTCTGTGTAAACAAGACTGAAGGAGTCCGTGAAGATCATCCTACCAACATCCTCCCTCTATTCCCCCCGTCTCCCCAACATCCATCTCTTCCTCCTCTCCCCTCTTCATCCCCTCATCCTGTCTCTCTACTCCTCGTCCTTGACGTGGTCTCTCCTGTTGACGAAGACGCAGCGGCAGGCCGTCACCGACACGCCGGTGTCCCCTCGCGTCACCGTGACGACGAAGCGTCCGATTCCCGTGTTGGGACAGAGAGACAACACGTGTTTCATGTCTGACCCGGCGGGCAGGGAGCAGTGAAGCTCCTCCACCATGTAGCGCACCGCCACACGTATGTACGCCCCGTGTCCCACGATGAGAGCGTGGGCCCGGGTGCCCTGGAGCCCGTCGTCTGGTTGGCCTGGAGGGCCCATCCTCTGTCCCCACCCCCGCGGCCCCCATGGGGGAGGTCCCCTGCTGGGCTTCACTGCAGTGGTCAGCCATCATACGCTGGAACATCGTCTCCAGGAAGGCTTTGAATCTCTCTTTTACCTGCACACAGACAGCAGTGTTTACACACAGTTATACACCTCCACCACCCTACCAGGGAAAGGAAAGCCTCACGTTGACCCAGAGCCGTCTCATCTGCATGGTAATAGCGCCATCTAGTGGTGCTAATGTGTAATACAGCTTCAATCCAACAGGTGTTGGTGTGTGTGACAGAGACAGTAGGCTCACCTGTTCCTGCGTCTCTCCCTCAGGTGGAGTGAAGTCAGGACACGTCTGACCAGCTGCCTTGGCCATGTTCCTCAGGTCCTCCACCCGGCCCCCCTCAGCTATCCCAAAACTCTGAAACACAACAAGATGATTTCATACAAAACGTCTGTGTTTCCTGTATGCACCTGCCCACCACAGTAAATTCCTTGTTTGTGTTAACTACTTGCTCACCCTTTCTTTGAGTAAAGCATCAGAGACCATCTCTAAACCCGAGCAACTGCTGTTGTGCTTCACAATCATCTCAGCAGTCTGCAACAAACATACGAAAGACTCTCAAATGAGGAGATTCTTTCCGCCATCTTGGTCATCATGTCCTGAGGCATGGTTCTGACCTGACGGGCGCGGAGCATGCTGCTGACAAAGATGTTGGTGAAGGTGATGTCTCTGAGGTACCGCCCCACAGCCTCTGCCTGAGCTGTCCCAATCTCTGACAGAGGCGAGTCTATAGCCTGCCCTGGAAGTGAGGGAGGGGGGGGTGTTGGCAAAGGACATAGTATACACATTTGGTCGTTTTGTTAATGAACAGTTTCGTCAAAGGGGGACTGACAAATCGTTACATCATATCTAGTCAAGCCTGTCTGAAAATGTCACTTTACCTTGTAATAGACCATCTTTATTGTACTGTGTTTCACCACTGGGGAAATAAAATTATCCAAAATAAAATAAAAATACTCAACTGATTCAATCGAAAAAGCTAAACCATATCCCACTTAAAGGTACATTTGTCAAATTCTTCAGGAGATTGTCGATTTACAATAAGGCTGCTCCACACGTTGCCGATTGTAGATTTTGTTCTTGTCTAGGAGTGAACCTGTTTCATCGTCCCAGCGAGAACACGAGGCCCCATGCCATTTCTATAGGACGGAGGTGAAACGCTTTCATCCGTAACCTTTAGATGAACTGGGAAATGTGACACTAGCCCAGAACATAGCAACTGCGTGCACCAAGCATGAGATCGCTTGTATTATACAGATAATATAACTATTTTCTTCATGAAGGGATACTTAATATAGCTGTCTACGATGGTCAATGCATGGTAAAAGCATTATTCTTACAATAACAGTTGCATACAGCGAGTCGAAAATCATACAATTGAGTTACCGGTAAACCCGACAATACCACACGAATGTAAGCACTTGTAACACTTACTGTCGTACTATCGTTAAGCCAAATGTGAGCATGTTATGCCTCTGATTAGTTAACTGTAAATGTGTGAATTTAAGACTAATGAACTTCAGCTACAATCCTTGACGAATGGACCGGTAGGATATTCGCACAAACCAAAAACGTTTTGGATTCGATGTCGTACAGTAGTGACGAAAAGACGATCGCCAATGTGATTGGCCAGGTTTTTCTGTCGTGGTTCACAGTGGCCGTAGTGTGTTCAACACTTTTTCTACCCGTAGCAGAGCGTGGAAAAGTAAAGCACGGGCCTAAACGTATTCGTGGTGAGCAACAATTGCAAAGTAGCCTACAGACATTCTTTACTTAAGTAAAGGTACAGATAGCGAGATAGGCCTACTCATGTTTAAAAAGACTACACTTTTTCACCTAGGTAAAGAAGTATGGGGTCTGACATAGGTCTATACTTAAGTCAAAAGTAGCTATGTACCTCACATAATATGTAGGCCTATTATACACAGTAGCGGCTGGTGTTTTTTTTTGCGCATTTGGAGTAGAATTAGAACTCACTGAACAACCAGCTAACCAGCTCCGGTTAGCATACAGGCTTGAGGAGAATTCTCAAATTTTGGGTTGAATTTTTTAAGATCTATTTTTTTAGGCTCGAACTTGAATTTTACAACCTGAATTTTATTTTACATTGAAATATATTCAGATGAGAATTCAGTGTTGTTTAAATTTCAATATTAAGTATTCGATGTTTTTAAAATTCAAAACATTATGGCACTGATTTGCTTTCATACTTCTGTTCCTTTTTTTTCAACCTTTCAAAACTAAATTTTTTGAAAACTTTTTAGCAAAATATTTTTTCAACCTTCTAAAATAAAAACTTTTCAGTATTTGTATTTTATTACTTAGCATCTCTGTGGTGATTTTAATGATTTTGGATCACCTGAAACCTGGGGAGGGTAAACTTCCGTATCAAACAACAAACAGTAGTCCTGGAAGCTTCATCTCATTGGTTGTAGCCTAGCAACCATTCTCCTCTGCTCTGTCACCTCCTTGTCTTCCTCAAGGTTTTTCTCTGTACAACTAGGAATGTCAGCACTAAACTTTCTCACTAGGAATGTCAGCTCTACACTGGTACTGATCTATACTGGACACTGAAAACAATGCAGGATCACATTGATGCTCAAAAAAGAAAAGAGAATAACATGAATGTGGTGTCACACTATTTAAAGCAGAAGTTTATTGAACAGAGGTTGTGCAATAGACATTGAGGTACATGATGGGAATTATAGTGGAGGGAGTTAAAGGAACTAAAAGAGACCACCGGGGAAATGCACTTTTGTGGTGAGTTGCTTGATTGGTCAATCCAGCAAACATCAACATTCTGGATTGGTCTACACATCACGACTGCTGGAGGTTCCCAGACCAATGGGATGGTGGTAGAAGCCAGCTAGCTCTACATGTTTTGGGAGAAACCCCAATTCATCAACATTCAATGTGATTGTTACAAAGCATGGTGGGATCATGTTTCCCCATTACAACGGTGATCATACAAGTCATATTATGTAGCACCAAAATGGACGTTATCTCTTTATAGTTGACCAGGGAAGTGCTTACGGTCTGGAGGTGGCCCCCTCCTCCACTGTGTTTGAGTCCAGGTGAGAGCCTTGAACATGCAGGTGTCAGCCATGCGGGGAACGGGAGATCCCTCCAACACAGTCTAGTACTTTTCATTACAGTCCTGGTGCCAATACGTCAAACACTTATGAGTATATGAGGTGAGTTTGATTATCTCACAACATCCCTTCTTGAGGGCTGTTTCATTGGGTTCCTTTTAGGGGGAACACCAATTCCACATATAGTACAGTATGTGTACATGGTTTGGTAACCAGGTCTGTGCTCATGAACTGTCCCGCGTTCTGCTGTTCCTTTCAAGGCTCCCTAACTGCAGAGTTTTGAGGTAATGAGAGAGTTGTTTCTAACCTTTTTAACCAGTAAACCTGAGGTATAGACATACCGCATTTTTTATGTGACCAAGAAAAGAGAGAAAAATAGATAAAAAAGAGAAAAGAAACATGCTATCTAAGCAACAAAAAAAAGAAACAAACAAACCAACAAAAAAAAACTGTACAAAGAACATTTCCAGTCGAATACTCATGTCATGTTCTTCTATTACCATCTAATTTCAGGAATCTGAACGTATCTCATAAGCAGTAAAATAATTATATTATAATACAAATGTTTATAAAATAGCAGCACACTCAAGTGATACATCACAACTAGGTAATGTTATTCTTCTGTAATATAAGAATGAAACAAAAATCATAGCTTTTAGCAGCGCAAAAAGGACAATAATAATAAACTCAATAAAAATATTGACACTTTTACAATGTCTTCACACCTTCTCCTTCGCCTCTTCACTTTGGAATACAGTATCTCTAAACACTAACTCTAGACAGGGTTGGAATACAGTCTCTCTAAACACTAACTCTAGACAGGGTTGGAATACAGTATCTCTAAACACAAACTCTAGACAGGGTTGGAATACAGTATCTCTAAACACAAACTCTAGACAGGGTTGGAATACAGTATCTCTAAACACAAACTCTAGACAGGGTTCGGACTTGCCCCATTACACAACACAAACCTTACAGGAAGTCTACCAAACACAGTCGACTACATAGTAGATTTAAGAAAATATCATGATTTGATGCACGTTCAGAGTTGCTGGAAGAATATCAGGGAATAACATGGAAAATGATGAACAAGGGCATGTTTTGGTTAGAGACTGAAATCTAATTTTATGACATCAGTTTCTCAAAAGTGACACACTTCTTTTGAGTAACCTGTTAAAAAGTTCCTCTCATTTGTCCCCTCTGTCTAATGTGCACAAATGCACCAAAACTTTATCCCCTTTTGAAACACAGCCTCGCCATTTAAATCCTTTGAGATTTGAAATATTCTATTTGCCCTCAGAACATTTCCTCCTCTGTGTAGTTAGTACACAGCCCATGTGACTTGGATTTATTCACTATCAAAGCAGATCAAATAGGAACAAAAGATTCAAGTAAACAAATATTTCATAATTATATAACCACCAAAATAAAATTCTAATAAAATAAAATAAAAAAACGAAAATAAAACCACTTTTTTTGTATTTTAATGCAGCCTTTTTTTTCAACAGAAAATTTGCATTGGCATACTTTTTGTTGAAATACATTAAATGGTCAGACTTGCCTTTCCTTTGCACGAGCAATATTGTTAAGGAATGTTTTTCAATATTCGGAATGTCCTCTGTCCTCAGGTGTCGCTGTTTTATTTGGACACCTGCTTGTTACCATGGGAACGTACATCTGACATCCAGGAAACCAGCCCTACTTAGTTACCAAAGACTAACAAGAAAAAAACTGAAAACATCAATAGAGCCCCCGATCCAGACACATGTTCTGGATCGTCTCCATTGGAACATGTTTTCAAAGTGCTTTGCTGTTGTTTAAATCATAGGCGCATTGAAACAGGACTAAAACGATGCATTGATTATATCCCCCCTGCTCCGATATTTCCTCAAAGAATGATCATCCTCGAAGGGCCAGCTCACAGCTAAAAGGCTGGCTACCATCCTAGTTCATCACTCTTTGCAAAGAACATTCCCGAACACGGATCTTGAAGTTAAAATACAAGGCCTTTAGGCTTAAGATTTTGAACTGCCCACTGGCCTGTTCCTGGCCACTCCCCCCCCCCTCACAGCAGCATACTCCTCTCCTCCATCCATCCATCCTTTGATCATCCCCCTCCCTAGCACCCCCCCCCATCCTTCCTCTCATGAATCCCACCCTCACCTTGCCACACCCCTGTCCCCTCCACACACACACTAATCCAATCCTCTAAATCTATCAGGGGTGCCTTTCATTTACCTCTTATGTTGTACTTGATTGTTCACCAGTGTACCACTGGTCATATCTGGGTTACCTCAATCAAATGTGCCCTAAGTGTGAAGAACATTGTCCAAAGTCTGTTTCCGCACTCCACTATCCTCTACTCTAAAAGTCCTCCTATGTACTATCATGTATCCTCCAGTCAATGAGGCTTCCCAGAACCTCAACCGCCTCACAGCCACTGACATGGAACACAGTGTCATGTGACTGACATGGAACACAGTGTCACGTGACTGACATGGAACACAGTGTCATGTGGCTATATTCAATTGGGACATTGGCAGTGATAAGGAAAAACTTGAAATACCTCAAATGTGAGGGGATGGCCCTTCGAAACAGCTCATATTAGGGCCTTAGATAACCAAAAAATAGTCTAGGTCTTAACAGAGACAACATAAAATCTCTCTCACCTTTCTCCAATCTCTCCATCTCTCTATCCACCTCTCAGCATCTCTGTAAGACGTTGCAGTCTGATACTGGTCCTTGACTCTGCGGCAGTGATGCAGCTTAGATGCCCTGGTCTGAACCCTGGTCTGTCTCTCTAGTCTGGCCTGGTCTGGACTCTCAGGCGTTGAGCAGTACTGGTATAACACAGTCTCTGTCTCTGTTTCCTCGTTTGCTCTGTCACGCTCACAAACACGTGCACGCACGCACACACACACATACACACATACACACAAGCAACCTGACAAAAAGAGCTTTTTGATGTCAACATTAATATTAATGGTAATAATAATTGGCTGTCGTCTCCATCTTTCTTTCTCAAAGATCTGTCAATGCATCCATCCTCCTCGTCCTCAGCGTACAGGCCAGTCCCTGCAGGCCAGCCCCTGCTGCCTGCCTGCTGCCTGCTGCCTGCTGCTGCCTGCTGCCTGCTGCCTGCTGCCTGCTGCCTGCTGCCTGCTGCCTGCTGCCTGCTGCCTGCTGCCTGCTGCTCTGAGAGCCCACGTGATGCGGGTTTCAACTCACGCCCACCAACAAGGTATAAACAAACCCAAACCTTCGCCCCCAGTGTGACCCCCGTATCTGCAAGGTCGACCACCCCACTACACGTTAAAAAGTCATATTTTCACGATATTATTTCCAGATAACTCGATGATAAATTGAGTGGGTTATGACTCGTGTACATGGGACGCAACACTGCTTGTTTGCTCAAATTCATAGCTTTTCAAATAGACTATATATCTTAGAAATATCTATCTTGTATCTAAAATAGCTTTGATTTTATAATATACATGGGCACATGTTTTGTATTACAAAATAGGAAACCTACAAAAACTAGCATGCACTTTTTTTTGAGGGGTATGTCGTTTTTTGTAGTTTTTGTGTTTTTGTAGTTTTTTTTCTTCTTCTTCTTCTCGTGGCACTGCGGTTGCTCTCTTGCGGCCCCTGGTGGAAATTTCAGAGGTTGACGTCCCGTACGTCCGTGGGGGTGCTGGACTGGTCGACCTCGTCCAGGGCTTTGCTGCTGGGGCCTCTCTGAACCTGCTGCTGCTGCTGCCTACCCTCCCGGAGACTGCTCACCAGCACGCGCTCAATCTGCTCCTGGCAGGCCTTCAGCACATCCTGAAAACACCACACACAAACGTACACTTAGAGATCCCAGTAGACACACTGTGCACGCATAGACTCATCTATAATACAGGGAGATGTTCTCAGAGTCACAGAAACTGTCATGGAATCATGGGCCCAGATGGAGGGGGCCGTTCCAGGCCTGAAAGGGCCATGAGCTGGTTTCCCCCCCGAACACAGACAGACAGCCAAGACAACGACCAGGCCTGGGCATTACATCAGCCCACCTGCCAACACCTCCCACGCTCACACACACACCACACACACACACACACACACACACACACACACTAAACAGTAGTAGCCTTGACGACAGTGAAAACACAGGTAGTACTAAAGCTATGTTAATTACATCCCCCTCCTGTGGGAAACACAAAGGTGGTACTTTTTTTAACAAGAGCCAGCCTCTCTCTCTCTTTTTCTTCCTCATTCTCTCCCTCTCTCTTTGCCTTCAGGGGATCCACCTGAGCTCCCTCCATCTCGTGTTTCAGGATCAAAGCACCGCTCCAGAACCTGAGAACTCTCCTGGGAGGACCACCCCTCAACACCACTAAGCCCTCATCTCCTCCACGGCGACGGGATGATGGAGGGAAGATGAAGGGGACATGAGACCCAAGGAAGAGCGGAGGAGGGAAACAAGGGAAGTCTAAACAAACTGGAGCAGCCGGTGTGGGCTTCCTGGGTGAGGACGCAGGGTGTAGGAGGAGAGGGTAGTGTTCTAGATTGTTGAACTGACAGGGTGTAAAAAAGTGCATGTTCACCCAGTGCTTGCAGTGCCTTCTGGTGGATGGAATCCACAATGCACCACACACACTCACACACACACTGCTTTTAAACACCAGGTGTCTGTGAGAGAATGGTACAAACAATCACAGCAGATCTAAAGCTGATGAGCCCCAGTCTGACCCCGGCTCCGTGGGTTTGGCTGCCAGACCTGGTCTTGGATCTGTAAGCTGCTATAGGGAACATGTTCACATGTACCACAGGAGCTGGTCCAGGAAGTTCACGCAGTGAGAGGATGGAGAGGGTCACCCCAGCAAGCACGTGAACAAACCCCGGCAGAGATAGGACACATCTTTATACAGTCTAAGGTCTGAGGATGTATTTTACACCTTATGCCTATCGTCTTGGCTTGACCTGGCCAACAGAATGTGTGTTTGGGGGGTTAGGAGAGAGGCTGAGTACCAAAGGGAGGGCGTTTCCCCTGACAACAGTGATGACCCCGGCCGAACGCGCCGGCCGTTTCACACCAAACACTCCGCGAGTCAGTTCCTCTGAGAACTAAAAACACAAAAACATGTAAAGCAACTGGCTGTGTTCTACCGCAGGAACGCAGGCCCTCACTTCTCAAGCACCCCCACCTCCCCACCCCCATCCCACCCCCCACCTCTCCACCCCCCCACCTCTCCACCAGCATTTGGAGGCTGTGCCAAGTCCTGCAGGGTTCACACTGGCTGCTGTAATGGCTTCAGCGTGTGACTACTGGAAACACATCTTGTTTTCAGGGAGGTTGTCTGGGTGCTGGGGATCCTTTTGGGGATGAGGGCGTCCTGTAAGATGGGAACGCTGTATCGCAGCCCGTAAACAGGACCTAAACGGTGACACGTCACACCTGTGCACGTGGAACCAGACTGAGGAAGCATGCCAACGCAACGCAACGCATCTTCGGTTCTTCGTTTTCTCTGGGTGGATGGCAACGTCCGTGACGCTTCCATCTCTCTCCATTCCACGAGGAGGAGGAAGTGGAGCAGACAGACAGGAAGTGAGAGAGTGGCCAGGGAGGGGCGAGGGACCACAGCAGATGGAAGAGCTGTGGGGAGGCAGCTGAGACGTCTACATCCTGCGGGAGGGGGGGTGATGACGACGACACACACCATATAACCCCCATGTCAGCCAGTTTCATCACCGCTAAACTGTGGCGTGTGTGTGTGATGTGTCTAAGTGAGTGAAAGAGCCACAGATAAAGAGAGATGTTCTTGAAGTTTTGAAACTGATCCTAATGAAGCGTTCGAGGTCAACACTGACGATGATAGACATATGGGTCGTCCTGGTAACAGCCGAATCATTGCTGAATGGATGACGACCTCACACGGTATGTGAGGAGAAAAAGCAGGAGAACGAAAAGAGAGAGAAAAGAGAGAGAAAAGAGAGAGAGGATAGTGTAAGAGAGAGGACAGAGAAAGGAGAGAGAGGACAGAGAAAAGGAAGGTGAATTAGAGAATGAAGAAGAGGTGGACAGAAGAAGAAGGCCAAAGACAGTGTGTGTGACCGGAAGAGAGAAAATATGAATGAGAGTGAGAGAGTGGCGCCTTGCCAAGCCCAGCAGATCCAGAGCAGGAAGTGATTTTCAAATTTCACTCCCGTTCATCTCTCCTTCCGTTCCTTTCGCCCTACTCATCAGAACACTGTGGACTTCTCCTTCTGTGGGGTCAACACACTTCTCTTTCAAAACCACAAAACACATGTTGTCATATCAGATGTTCTAACAGTTAAACATGTGTTGCACACACCCATATTACACCAACTGTGAAATAGTGTGAATACACTATTTATTTCTACAACTGCCCCCCCCCTCCCCTCCACAGAGGAAAGCCCCCCCTCCCCTCCAGAGAGGAAAGCCCCCCCCTCCCCTCCACAGAGGAAAGCCCCTCCCCTCCACAGAGGAAAGCCAGGCTCCTCCCCTCCACAGAGGAAAGCCAGGCTCCTCTTGGCAAGCTGCTGTGGTGGACCTGCGTGCTGCCACAGCTCCAACACCATGCTCACACATCCACACAGCAACACACTCAACTGCCGTGTTGATTGGCTGCCGTGCTGATTGGCTGGCTTGCTGATTGGCTGAATGGCTGGCTGGCCTGCTTGCCTTCCCGTAAACCAGCATCTCAAACCTGCCCAGTGGCTGGATTAAGAGCTCCCTCTCTTCCTCTTACACACACATGGCACGTACACACACAGACCACACACTGACACACACACGGCAGGTGACCTTTGGATGAGGAACAGGGCTCAGAGCCCTATGGGAATCGCACGGGACAGAAATGTGTCCTGGTCTCAGATAGGGAGCTTGTGGTAAGTGGTCTCTGCTCAGCCATCATGCTTGGTGTCCAGTTCATACAGAGCAGGTCACCTCTGTGTAGGAGGACTTGGCACAGTAAAGTGGATAAGAGCGTCTGCTAAAAACCTTGTCAACGTGCATGAAAGTCATCGCATCTTGCTACACGTGTCACACTCACCATGTCTGTGTTTGTGATCTTGGCTAGCAGCTCTGTCAGACTGTCGCCCCACTGTGATTGGTCCGAGGAATCCAACTGCAGGCCGCAGATAGCTGCCCCTACGCTTCCCGTGGCGATCATGGAGGGAGGGTACATGGCGAAGTTGAAATCTGGAAGAGGAGAGAAGGAACAACTTGATGGGGTGCAGATGTTCCGGACCCGGAAGCACCATATGCTCGGCTAGAAACAGTCTGGGTGTGTGTCATCGTAATACAGTATCCTGTGTGGGGCTCCTCCCACTAACGTTCCTGGAGGGATTCAGGATAGTGAAGCTTCTCTATAGGCTCAGAAACAACTGAAAAGCAACTTTATCCCCTCTCTCTCTCTCTCTCTCTGTCTCTCTCTGTCTCTCTCTCGCTCTCTCCTCTCTCTCCCCCCTCTCTCTCCCCCTCTCTCTCTCTCTCCCCCCCCCTCTCTCTCTCTCCCCCGCACCTCTCTCTCTCTCTCTCTCTCTCTCTTTCTTTCTGTGTCTCTGTTTGTCTGTCTGTCTCTCTCTCTCTCTCTCTCTCTCTCCCTCTCCCTCCTCTCCCCCTCCTCCTCTCTCTCCTCTCTCTCTCCCTCCCTCTCTCTCTCTCTCTCTCTCTCTCCTTCCAGCCCTCCTCCCCTGTCCTGACCCTTTTCTTCCATCTCCTAGTAAATGGTGTGCTGGTTGTGAGCGCCCTACAGCGCGGGGAGCAGAAGGGGATGAAAGCAGCACACAGACGGTGCCAGGGCTCGCTGCTGTAGGTCCCTTCTTTCATTCCACGTGTGGCCAGGCCCGGGCGTCTCAAAGCCCCTCAAGCCCTGTTAGCTCCCCTCACTGTCATTCAGAGTGCAGGAAGACAGCTTGCAGACGGCCCGAGAGGGAGAGGGAGAGGGGGGTTGTAGAAGGCAGCAGGCAGAGGTTGTTGCTATGGGCAGCGTCACTCGAACCCTGCCAGAGGCTGTTGTGTGTGTGAGTGGGGAGGGGGGGTTACACTGTGTGGCTGATCACCACGTCCACACCCTTGTGAGTTTTTGGAAAGAGAAAAGACAATTCTATTTACCCCTCCTCCTCTCACACACATCTACCCACTCCTCTTCACCCCCCCCCTCCTGCCCCCCCCCCTCCTGCCCCCCCCAACACCTCACTCCCTCGTCTTCTCTCAAGAAAATTTCCATATCCCCCCCCCCTTCCCGAATATCGCCATGTTCAGTTGCAAACCGGGAAGTGAGATTCTCTTCTCTTTCTGCTCTCTCTCTCTTCTCTGGACTCTCCTCCTTTCTTTTCTTTTTCCAAATCAAAGACATGGGCCTTTTCATAGCTGTAAAGGCAGCCTCTCTCTCTCTCTCTCTAAAGGCAGCCCTAAGCTAGCTTCTTAACATGCAGATCCAGCCTTAGTTCTCATCTTGCGGCTCAGTGTTGACAAATAAATGAACTTATTATACAGCCCTGTATTGGCTCCTGGGTGGCAGCCAGGGAGAGAATTATTGAAGACTAGCCAGGGCCAGGAGGAGAAATCACAGAGACAGAGAGAGAGACTGCATGACATTACAGAGAGACATACATGACATCACCACTTTAAGAGCATAGCCTTCTATAGATAATGGGGACAAAGGCAAGCATGGGCGTACTCGTACTGTATATGTACTTGTGTGTGTGTGTACAATATGTGTGTGAGTATGTGCAGATGCGTGAACGAGTGAGTGTACGTTTGTAACACACACACACACGCACACACGCACACACACCGTAGAGTTAAGTAGACAGCAGTGGGCAGCAATCTGATCTCTCACTGCGGAGACAAGACAGGACTGTGGCAGGGAGCGGGCGTGTGCAGCTTTCACAGGGGCGTCAGGGGGGAACGGGGGGCTGCGCGTGCAGCTTTCACAGGGGCGTCAGGGGGGACGGGGGGCTGCGCGTGCAGCTTTCACAGGGGCGTCAGGGGGAACGGGGGGCTGCGTGTGCAGCTTTCACAGGGGCGTCAGGGGGGACGGGGGGCTGCGTGTGCAGCTTTCACAGGGGCGTCAGGGGGGATGGGGGGCTGCGTGTGCAGCTTTCACAGGGGCGTCAGGGGGGACGGGGGGCTGCGTGTGCAGCTTTCACAGGGGGGTCAGGGGGGACGGGGGGCGGCGCGTGCTGGAGGAAGAAAGGCCCTGTTTCAGGCCACCTCATTGATATTCATACAGAGGATAAACAGTATATGTAACTGAGTGGAGACGCCTGTGGTGGAGCGCTCCTTAGGATCAGCTACTGGCTGCCTGGGCTGGGCCGGGCTGGCCTGGGCTTCCATCCTTCAATACTCCTTTCTCCTCCACCAGTTTACTCCCCCCCACTCCCCTCTCCTCCCTTCCACATACACGCACACACAACCTTCCCATGCCCCTGTTCAACCACCCTGCCCACCATCCCATGGCCAGAGAGAGAGAGAGAGAGAGAGAGAGAGAGAGAGAGAGAGAGAGAGAGAGAGGAGAGAGAGAGAGAGAGAGACCACCACCACACCACGGCCAGCTTCTGGGTGGGGGAGATGCCCTGTACTGTATAAACAGCCAACTTGTAAATTAATTAGAGCTGGAAAATTGACTGACAGCCAAAAAGGCTGGATTTTTTTCTTCTCCTGGAGCAATAAATCAAGAGTCTGTGTTGTGCACAGATGTGAGGCCTGTTGACTCTGTTTTTTAAGAGGCTTAAACGTTTTGAGGAGCCGGGGTTTGTTGATTGATTAAGGTCAAATACAAACATCAGCCTGGGATTGGCAAGGCTGTACTCTTCACCACTAATGGAGGAGTGGACCTGGTAGTCAAAACAAGGTCTGCAGACACACAGCCTGACTTCAGACCAGGTCACACTCACAGGTCTGCAGACACAGCCTGACTGCAGACCTGCAGACCGGCAGACCTGCCCACAGGTCACACTCACAGAGTCGCTGGCAGGTTCATAAGAAGACACGGAGAGATAGACAGAGAGGGAGAGATGAAGTGACGGAGAAAAAAGGAAGACGAGAGAAATAAACAAAGTTTGATGGAGAGGGGAATAAGGAGAGGAGGGAAGTTATCTAACAGGAAATCATCGTCATCCAACATTTTGATGTTCGCTGGTTTCATCATTCCCTAACAAATTATTTCCAACTTTCTTCTCTCAAGAGGAGGACATTGGGTTTATGTGTAGGTCACTACGGAGAGAGAGAGAGAGAGAGAGAGAGAGAGAGAGAGAGAGAGAGAGAGAGAGAGAGAGAGAAGAGAGAGAGAGAGAGGAAATGGTTTAATCCACCACAGCACAGCCATGGCTAAAGAATCCTCTTTAGATCCAGTAAAAACTATTGCGCCACCGTGGCCCAGGGACTTGGGTAACAGCAGCAACCCTAACCCCACCCTAACCCTAACCCTGGGACTTGGGTAACAGCAGCAACCCTCACCCCAACCCCAACCCCAACCCTAACCCTCTGGATCAGAGCAGAGGGAACAGAAAGAGGAACAGGGGAAGGAGGAGGTGAAAGACACAGATGATCACCTGTCTATTCCTCTCCTTCCTGTTGTGTTTTCAAACAGGATACAGGTCAGGTCCATCAGCTGGTGTGTGCGTGTGTGCGTGTGTGCGTGTGTGTGTGTGATTACACTGACTTCACAGTCAACCCCTCATATCAATACGTGTGCTAAATGGTAACTTCTAGAATGCATCCCATTTTAACAGGCTCTCTTAACAGTCGCACTGCTTCCTTGGATATGGTCTCCGAGTGACTAAGCCGCCCGGTAACGTCCGGCATGGTGTTGGTTACACCAGTGAGGTGTGTGGGTGTGTGTAGGAGGGGTTCGGCACATGCCTCTCCATGATACAACATTCGTCATCCTACGAGTCCATGATGCAGAGGTTGTACCCTGATACACACACACTCTCACACATACTCTCTCACACACACCACACACACACACACTTCTCCTGTTTGCTTACAGCTAATCCCGTGTGTGTGTACAGGAGCTGTAGGATGAATCACTCTTCATTAGTGTGGAGGAGAGGAAGTGGGATCCATATCCGGCTGGAACATTCCATCCACCCTACCACACACACACACACACACACACACACACACACACACACACACACACACAGAGACACACACATCCACCCTACCTACCAACATCAACTCATACAGGCGGCTTTTACTCAAGCAGGATTTCTCTGAACTATTATTAGAGTATTCAGAACAATCCATCCAGAGCCCATGTTAGAACGGTTTATAAGGAAACAAAAAACAGGAACTAGGAAGGATCTCAACTGTCTCGGATGGACCAGAACACCTTCTCCCCACTGACATGGTCACTGACATGGTCAGTGTTTCAATAGACCATGACTCCCACTGTGCTCCTGAAATAGGTTATGAAGAACATACAGTTCTACAACCAGACCAGGAAGTACAGTCCAGCATTGTTCCAGAACCAGCACGTGAAATCAATAGAATCCAGACCACCAAAACAACCAAACTCCAAAAGACCCTAATGTAGATGTCCATAACCCGATGAAGACATGAATCACGTTTGGTAGAGCCGATTGCAGTCACATAGCACCACTCTCTAGAGATGGTGGGGGACATAAGAAGTACTTGGTGTCTGTGTGAAGGTACAGGCCATAATCTCCCTTAATGAGCTTGTTCCCCCCCTCCGTTCTCCTCCAGGCTGCCCGAGGGACGTGATGGTGTTCGTATCAAGTGCCCCCGCTGAGCTGACCCTTGCATGCCTCTGCATATGAAAGGTAGGGGCAGGCTCCTTTTGTCTCCTTTCTCCCAGACTCTCCCTGAGCCCAGGACACATTTGCATAGGGCTGAATGGAACGTCCGAGATGTTATTAATTAATACTAAAGGGGGGGGGCCGCACTGCAACCATCTGACAAAATCCCACCAAGTGCCTTCGAACGGAACTATTTTATCAAAGAGAGGAACCATTAAAAACCGTGAGGGCTTTTCTAAACCTTTCCTACCGCTCTCTCCTTCTTTCTTTCTCTCTTTCAAAACAGAAGGCTTGGTTCTGAGTGAGCGGTTAGGTGGTGGAGGGGGGGGATCTAACAGCATGAAATACTGAGGCGACAGGTGACCCGCTGTCAACTGTCTTGCAATGTAAATCCCTCTAGAGATCTCCTCCTCCTCCTCCAGCTCTACCTACCCGGCCTGCTCAGGAGGAGAGACGAGAGCAGGATTCCCACCAGATAAGTGAAGATTTATGGCTGGGAACGTTGCACAAATGGGGTTTGGCATTCCCAAAGCTCTTCAGATGCTCCACATTGTGGACTCGCTCACTCTCTGAGCCTGGTCTTCATTTGAGCAATCTGCTGAGCTATTCCTCTAGAACACTTCAGGAAAACATCTCCTGGAGAATCAGCATCCAGTCAGTATAGATCAGTGAGACAGCATGGATGGATGGGTGTAGGGTGGGTGGGTGGTTGGAGGTGTGGGTGGGTGTGGGTGGGTGGGCGGAGGGTAGGGATGTACTTTGGTTCCCGTGTCCCCAGCATGGTGGGTGGTTCTGGAGTTTCTGGAGAGCCTTCCCTACAGACTGTGTGGGAAGGTCACTATGCCCACAAGCAGCAAACAGGAACGCAAGTGAGAAAATAAGACTCAAAGAAATAAACAGCCAAACATGACATGCATGTCTCTCTGTGCTGCAAGGAGCAAATAATGCAACCGGCCTATGGACCCCCTGTTGACCTGCCTGTTGACCTGCCTGTTGACCTCTCCTCTCCAGCTCCTGCCATGCCTTTCTGTTTCCCACCCTCTTCATCCATCGCTCTGTCTTCCCCTCCTCCCCCTCCTCCCCCTCCCTCCCCCCCTCCTCCCCCTCCTCCCCCTCCTCCCCCTCCTCTCCTCCTCCTCCTCCTCCTCCTCTTCCTCATCTGCTCCAGGTTACTCAGATCATGTTCAGGTCTCCCTCTCACTTTGATCTTGGCAGAACCCTCACCCTGGAGGCCAGAGACAATAGTCTGTCTGCTCTCCTCCTTCCCAGTCTCCCATCCTCTCCCCTCTTCACAGGGGCCACAGGTACATAAGATCGCCCCTGGACCAGGTCGCAAAACCTTTGAAGTGTCTTTCTCACACGCACACCTGCACTCAAACATCTACAGACACAGTATAAAGGCACGGGCACATGCATTTATGCAGACACACACACACAACATGTCCATCTTCCATGACACACACACCACACACAAACATGTCCATCTCCATGACACACACACACACACACAACATGTCCATCTCCATGACACACACACACACACCAAACATGTCCATCTCCATGACACCCACACACACACAACATGTCCATCTTCATGACACACACTCTTCCAAGACCACATATTTTCATGTGGATGTCACAGTCGTCTCTCTTTAGTTACACCACAAAGTTACACCTTCACTACTGATCTGACAGAGCTATGAATGGGCCCCATTATGTCTTATAGTCATTGTGATGGAGACTCGGCTTCTGATTTCAAACTGACAGACGTGGCAGATGAGGATATGGTGGCTACAATGATGCAAGACACCATCACCCAGTTAACTTGGCAACCTATCTGTTGTCACGCCGACTTGCGAAACGAGAACTGGAGCCGGAAGAAAGCAAAAGCCTGTGCCAAAAGCACCATCAGACTGATGTCTACTGTCACGGCTTCCCTGCAGTTCCTGAGCCATTTTAGATCAAACACAGGAAGTGGCGTAACAGAGAGTGTGAGGTCATATCCTGCGGTGCATACCTGTCGCGCAGAGAGCGATGAAGGTCTGGACGTGTTTGCGTATCAGCGCCAGCTTGTCCTCCGGCAGTGGAAGCTTCCGGACGATGTGCTCGATGAAGTCATTGGGCGTCACCGCAGCCAGGTTCCACTTCAACTTCCCCAGGACTACCAACTCCCACTCCTGCAGGACAGAGGGAGGCTGTCAACATGACGGATGACGCACAGAGATCAGCTGTGAAGACCGTGCGGTCCCCACCCTTGCATCAGTGCTACGGCCGGGGAGGAGAGGCCTGGAGCGAGAGGCCTGGAGCTCAGACTGGACAAGCGCGGGCACACTATGAGCCTGTCCAGAGGGCGGGGAGGGAGAGCGGAGCCAGGCGGCTATTACGTTACTCTGTTTGGCTCGAAGACGAGAAAGAGAGAGAAAAGAGAAAAAAAGAATACAGTGACATAGATTAACAGAACGCGAGAGAGATAGAGAGAGAGAGAGATAAAGCGAGATAGTAAGCGATATATAGAGAGATGTTGAGAGTGAGATAGAGATAGAGAGCGATAGCGAGATAGTAAGCGAGATATAGAGAGATGTTGAGAGAGATAGAGATAGAGCGCGAGAGATAGACAGCGAGAGAGAGAGAGAGAGAGAGAGAGAGAGAGAGATAGCAGAGAGAGAGAAGGGGGGGAAAGATACAGAGAGAGAGAGAAAGATACAGAGGGAGAAAGGGTTTGGCTGAGGTTAGCCTACAACAGCAGCTCTGACTATCCAAGTCAGGGGACCTCACAACAACATCTAGTGTTCTGTCATTTGGGACGTTCCTCTGGAAACCTGCCTCCAAGGGATAGAAGAAGCATGCGTCCACCACACCAGCCCTGCCGATGAATTACTTCTATATGTTTGACCCGCTGGTCAATAATCTATGCAGGATTCATTCTGCTCTGTAATGTACGGTAGATGAAGCTTGACATCATGGATGGTATGCCAAATACTGATTTGTCATAGGACACAGAAGTTTCCTGAAATGTGTGCTGGCATTATGTACAGTAGTGCTGTACTCTATTAGCTCTGCAGGCTGACAGCATGGGACCAACCAATTGGTTCAGCTGTGTGTAGCAAGATGAGAAAATGTCTATTTGTGTGTGTGTGTGTGTGTGTGTGTGTGTGTGTGTGTGGTGTGTGTGTGTGGTGTGTGTGTGTGTGTGTGTGGTGTGTGTGTGTGTGTGTGTGGAGTAGCGACATGTATGAGTGTGGCAGCAAGGGCCTAACTTGACAGTCCTGTCCTGTCAACTTTGGTTTTCTAGAGCAAGAGAGAATAACTGTGGATAAGAAGACTAAGGAGGCAGGGGGAGGCTGGGGGAGGCTGGAGGCAGGGGAGGCTGGGGGGGCAGGGCAGGCGGGGGAGGCAGGGGGAGGCTGGGGGAGGCGGAGTAGGTTAGAGCCTCAAGTCAGAGAGAAGTGAGACTCTGGCTTCTGGTGATTTCATCACAGAAAATCCTATTCTTTAATATGACAAAGACGGCCTCCTCTTCGCAGCAACTGACTGCACTCTCAAAACCAAGATTTCAAACATTTTAAAAACAGCAAAGCAAACCTCTATGTACAGGATTTAAAACCAAGCAACATTCAAAGAGTCGTGACCATGTGCAGCAGGAGGCCGTCTGACCGGAGAGATCCAGAAGGCCTGGCACCTCTTCACATCAGTTTCCCTTCTCTGTTCCCCGGAAAAAAATGCAACAGCAGCACAGCCCTTGGCAGAACATTTCCGGGGTGAGAACAAGAAACTTGCAACACCCCCCCTCTCCCACCACTCCACCCAGCCTCCGTGCCCACCCCCCACTTCCTCCTTGTTAGAGACTTTTGAGCCACACCTTTTCGGAGGCAAACTGTGGTTTCCTTTTACAAGAAATGGTTACCAAAGATGGTGGCCGGAAAAAAGCAAGCAGCTGATCTGTTTCCTGTGTGGATCTGTCAGTCCTAAAGACTGGGGGTGAAACACACCATCTTATGTAGCAAGCCCCAGAAGAAGACAGGCCTGCCGTCTGTTACTGTCCTAGCACTGTCCTGGGCACTTGTCTAGTGTTAGTATGTACTAGCGTTATCATAATCACGTTGAAACTGAAGCTACGTGCTTCCTAACCATGTCTCTACGGAAGTGTCGTCCACGACACGTTTATACTACAGCTGGGTACTAATACTGCCCTAAAGTTTATATTGTCACTTGATGTGCAGCCTAACTCATATTGCATTTAAATGCAGCTCATCCACTGGTGGTGTCAAACACATTGACTGCTTGAGTGAGATACAATATGAAAGTAATCTTGATATATTCATACTTCTTCAGATCACTCATATGATCTTGAGGCGCTTTGAGAGTTTTGGGAAATTGTCAAGATGCTCCACTCACTAAGCTACTACTAGCTGCCTGCAGATGAAATAGCTACTTTTCACAGTATAACTCACTGTGTAACGACCAGTCACACACCGTGTAGACCTTCCTTTTGAGGCTGGGATCCAAACCTTGGCTGGAGTTCAGCTAGTGACCCTCGCTGCCATTCTGTGAATATCTGCCACTAGATGGCGATGGAGACCATTCCACAAAACTTAAACAGTTGGTCGATTTTTTTCTTTGTCAGATCTCCTAGTAGACTTATATGAAGTCCTTGTGCGTATGATGATGAGGTGTTCCAATATCAACACATGATGAGAAAAGCGGTTGTCTTCTTATACTGGGCAGTTGAAATGACAAAGCCTTTTTTTAAATGTTTACTGTTCTCAGGAAGACATCAGCAAGCTAGCTCATAACATGTATGTAGGTCTAATAGGTAGCCGACTCACATGATTATAATGTGCATTTTCTTAATATTTTTCATACTAATTCTGAACAACAAAATAAAACTGAACATAAATGTCAATGAAAACGTTCTTACCAGAAGTTCTTGCGGCCTGATGGAGTTGTCCTGTGTAAATGCAGAGCTTCTCTCTGTGTTAGGGGCCGGTCTCTTTCAGTTTAGACGCCAAAACATGCACACCGCTCCAGAAGTTGAAGGTTACATTTTCTGGTTGTACCACAACGCTAAAAATCTGTCTAGGTAGTTCATGGCCAAAGGGAAAAAAACTTCCTCCTCACACTTTGCTCCTCACAAAAGCTGAGAGAGAGAGAGGTAGAGATTGAGCTAGAGAGAGAGAGAGAGAGAGAGAGAGAGAGAGAGAGAGAGAGAGAAGAGATAGACAACATAGACACACACGAGAGAGAGAGACAGAGAGAGAGAGAGAAGAGATACACACAGAGAGATCAGATAGAGAGAGTCAGACATGAGCTCAGCCCGAGGAGAAGATAGAGAGAGAGAAGCGAGAGAGAGAGAGAGAGAGAGAGAGAGAGAGAGAAGAGAGAGAGAGAGAGAGAGAGATAGACACACGACACAGAGGAGAGATAGAGAGGACACCCCATATGAGAGAGAGTGAGAGAGAAGAGAGAGAGAGAGAAGAGACAGTAGAGAGAGAAGAGACGAGAGAGAGGAGTAGAGGAGAGAGACCCAATAGAAGAGGATGAGAAGTGGAGGGGGGGAGTAGAGAGTAGCGAGTATAGAGATTGAGTAAGAGTGAAGGGATCTCTCCTTTTCCTTCTCTCCTTTTCTTCCTTCTCTTCTCTCTCTCATTTCCCCCCTGCTCGTGTTCTTGTTCGTCCCTCTCTCTACGTTTTTTTCCCTCCTTTTTTCACCCCCACACCGCCCCCCTTTCCCCCTCATCAAAATTTCGCTTCCTCTCTTCGCCTCCACTTCCTTCCCCTCTTTTCCCCCTCTCCGCCACCGTCTGCCGCCCCCCTCCCTCGCTCTGTCCCCGCTTGCCACATAAGAATCATTAGCCTAAATAAACACTCAGCTATAGGCTACCAATTCATTGAAACCCATTGGGAAGTCGCCAAGATTCTCAGCCCAACCCAAAAACAGTTGCGACACATCAGTGAAGTCTAAATAGAGTATTTTAAACTTTTATAAAAGGTCTCAGCAACAGACTGTCAATAGGGTCGCATTCCTTCAGTTCATTCAGTAAGAAATGAATTCACAATGAAGTCACAATCACCGCAGCCAAAAACACTCCGGTAGCGCAGTACGGAAACTCTTTTTTCATTCGTCATATTTTCATAAAATATTTAAAAATATAAATAAATTGTCTATGCCTTCGTTTTTAATCCCTAAATGTTCATCAGTCTCTTTCACATCGGACCCGACAATTGATAAACGTGTAATCTTCCTGCAAATTGCCATAAAATGACAAATTAAAATGTAAGTAGCATGTGGTCGATGTACCATGCGCCACCCCAATGTCAAACCCAGATCTTCAAAAATTAATTAAAAATCTCCTATTCATCGGACACTACTAACTTTTGCATGACAATAAAGCTCAAACGGTCATGAATGTTCCCAATGCATTACCATTAGATGATATAAAAGAAAGTGTCAAAATATTAACTTATTTCCTTGGTGAGGGATTTCGATGAAAGAAGCGCAGAGAGACATACAAGGCCCGCACCCCTTCCGCGAGCGTATATTTAAAAATACATAGAAAATGTTTGCAACACCTTCCGCAATTATTTCTACGACTGCAGTAAAGCCCAAAGTCTCATCTTTCATAAAAAATAAGTCTCAACAGCTGTTATTGTGTTTTGACACTGTAAAATCGTCAGGAAAGCCACAACTGCTGTTCTGAAACAACATGGCGCGTTAGAATAGCCTGTAGCACAAGGGTAAGCATTGGACTGCATACGTGTGCATGGAAATATTTAGGCTATCTGAAAAAATAACAATTTAATCCTAGTCATCTTTCCGACTTCAAGCATGTGCAATGTCAACCTTTGTTTAATCATATCCTTGTTGCTATAAGTCCATTATCTCGTCTGAATTACGATCTATGGCTTGTCAGAAACTTATTTTAAACCGATTTAATTTACAGGAATAGATAATATCATGGTTGTATGGCCGGGATGTCACCCACAACCCAGTTTGATGTAACACACTGCAAATACGTAAATATAGGATAGTTTAAGTCCAATGTTGAGAGGGTTTTGGGACGTAAACGGAGCACGGAAATAGAGTTTCTTGGTTGTTTCTGTACGAACCTCCAGCATCCAAGTAGCAACCATCCTCCTCATAAAAGGTTGAATATCTTTCTGAACACACTTGAAATAAGAACACTGGGGTAGAAATCTCTCTTCAATGGTCAACAGACTCTGTAGCACCCTGTCATCATAGAGGAGGTTGGGGGTCGGCACGAGCTCTTATGATGGTGTCCATTTCGAGGCACAGCAGTTCCATGGTCGTTATAGTTTCTTAAAAAATCGGGGTAATCTCGAGAAAATAAAATAACAGAATTGCTAGTTGCAAACAAACAGAAAGGAAAGTATTTTTGGAGGCATAAAAGTGAGACTGCAGGGCTCCCAAGAACAGTCCTGCCTCTCCCTGCGAACTTTTTCCTCTCCCCCACAGTTCGCGTCTACTTTCCTTTGGCTAGCTGCATTTGAAGCCTGCCTTTGCTAGTGACGCAACTCATTATGTAGGCTGAACAGTTGCCCAGGCGCAACAGGGCTCATCAAGACGCGTGCTTTATTCTCTACTTTCGTGGGATGACAGCATGGCCGATAATTCACATTATTAAATAAGATAAGCAATCAACAATTTAATATTGTAAAAGAAGCTATCGGACATGCCAACTACTCACGTAGCCTACAACTGCACAATCTCAAAGGCCAATGAATGTGTTTGTAACATACGAAAATCCACATTATCAAAACGATTAATAATCTGATTATGTAGACTGCTGTGCCTTTAATCCTTTGAGACAGCCGTTTCATATAGAGGCTACTGCCTTAATACAACACAAATGATCCGTTGTCTGACAATAAAGTTAGTCTCTCATTTACTTTGTTTAAATAGGCCTACATTAACAACTGATGTACTAGCTATGAGTTTTTGTTTTTTCGAGCGCGCTCTAATGCACTCAATGAACTTTAAAGTACACGCGCATGAACGGGCACGCGCACGCTCGCATACAGAGTCACACAAACACACACGCACACATAAATATGCACACACAGTAGACAGCTATCTTTAATATAGCAGCCATCGAGCTTGTGGTTTATGAGATAGCTTTCTAGGAAACACAATGCTGCAAGAAAGTTATTCCACAAAACTGTTGCAGATAAGAACAAGATGACAGTCCACACCCGATGAAAACATAATGTTTATAAACATGAAAGAAAATACATCTACACGCGCTCTTATGTGGATTTCCTATTTTGTTTCTATACTCTTAAGGAGATATCATAGTCTACTAAACCGAACTGACTAGTCTTGTCTCAAAAATGCAATCTAGATGTGTTGGTCTGACGTGTAAAAAAAAACCTCTCCTTTCATAGGTAGAGCAACTTGAAAGACTAGGACCAGTCAATAAACCCGAGGCAGTGTTTTTGTGGGAGAGCATTTGACAACTTCTCCAAACTTGCACAAGCGTCATCTGTCTTTCAACTCGGCGCGTTCTTACATGTTCTCCTCCTCCCTTTATATATAGAGAAAAAGTGGGCATATGTCTCTTTAAACCATTTTTTTGGTTGTAGATTGTTTTCCTTTCCTCCCCCCCTTGTCAGAATTTGCATAGCCAATAGGTCTCCTGCCTGCGACCGAGGCTTGCCGATTGTTACTAGGCAGACTTCAATAGCGTGTACCTCTCCTCCATCTCTCCCCCAGAGCGGTCTGCCCACACACAGGCCGTTCATCAATACCACGATTAGGGACGTAACCACCCCCCCCCTCACCTCCCCCTCCCTCCCCATACAAACTTTGCTCTGAGTAGCCTATGCAGTCATGGACTGATACATCACTAAACGTCCTATCAAAAACCGTCAATCAACTATTAGCTTGAGTGCTGTAGTGTAGACGATTAGTTTTGCCAGAGACTATAGCATACTCAAAGCAGTTTGACACTCATGGACGGAAAGAAGAGCCTTTATCTACTACTAGCATAGGACTATAGGCTACATGTTGGAAAGTTAATTAGCATTGGCATCGAGTATGCTACATTTGTCACTGAGTAAAGGACAATTAGCCTACAATGAGCAACTACTAGGCTATTTCAAGAAACATCTAATTGATTAATTAAATCAAGCAAAAACACGTTGTAAACCTTCAACAAAATCGTAGAAATTAATAACTAGAAGACACTTCATGTTCACCACATGCTCTTCCTGGCAGCATGATCTGGTCTACAAACAGACATTGGAAGGCTGGACATCCATAATAGAAAATGTTTCTTCTTACAATTTATGTTTCAGTTGTTTATGTTTTCATTTGGGTTTTTACATTTGCATAACAGTGCATGATGCCAAACTATGAATACAATGTAATGTAGACAAAACTAGCCTACCAGTTTAGTTCACACATGTTTCCATGTTAGAAATATAACTGTCTGTTTCATACAAACGTATATAACGCATCTTCGGCTTCAGCAGAAGAAGCCTCTTATGACAATCATGCGTTCCGAACAGAGGAGACCATGCTGCATTTTAGCGGAATAATGACGTCAGCGCACAGAGTGCGGAGCGTCAAAGGCAGAGAAGAGATCGCACGCGCACTTGTTATTTCCCGGATGCACGCAATTAGCTTCCAAGGGGACACACCCTGACAGTCATATGAAACTTTTTGTATGTGTTTTTATGAGCATATTAATTTAGAATGATTGAGAAGATTCGGTATTTTTACGCTCTTCCATTCGGTCGCGGAGTAGTTCTATCTGGTTCAAATTATTCTAAGAAAAAACAAAAATAACGACAATATGAAGGACACATCCTTATCAAAGCGAGTCAGCATTACGCGTTACTTACATTAAAAGGAAATTGTGACAATAAAAAAGGTGTATTTTGCGTCAGGCAAAGCCAGACATTTGTCTGGAGGGGCATTAACGCGACACCGCCGATGAACATACACAGTCCAGAAAGGACAGCATGTCTGAGTGATGTCCTCACCCAACACGAGCGAAGCCGAGAGATAACAAAGCCAGATAGTTAATTAAACTTCAACACTAGTCATATATATCCACAGAAAGCAGCCAGTGTAAGGAACTTCATTCACCTGACAACTTCTGGGTACAGTGACAGTTTGCTTTTAAGATAAACATTAGTTTTAATATAGTGAAAATACAGGAGAAAGACTCAAGTGTGTGATTGTAATAAAGCATAGGAATTGTTTTCATGCTACATGTTTTCACATAACCCCTATTGATGTATTATTTCTGACATGTTTCTGGAAGTTACAGCACTAAGTAAACAACAGCCAAATTATTTGGTTCATTAATGTTTATGAAAGCGATATGAAAGATGTAGGCTATAACATCAGCAGCAAAAGTTGGGCCACTGTACAATATGAAGCAGATGTATGGAATAATTAGTTAACATTTTATGGGCCTACATCACTAAAAAGAGTTATATTATATTAGTATTAATTAGTAGCATAAGAAAGTAAGAGTCAAATACATGTTTTGTCATGAAAAGACACAATTGTGGTTACAGTAATTCTACATGACACCTGCAGCAAGCAAGTGCAACAGCTGTAACCAGAACAGAGCTGGAACACATAGGATACAGAATTATCTTCAGATAATTATCTTTTAAAATATGAATACATTTGGTTGTTTCCGAAGCATTCAAGGATCTAATAAATAGAAAGGTTAACCAAATTCACTGTTTCAGACTGAACACATCTAAACATCAAGGCTATCCATTACTTCTTTAAATGTCTTATAATCATTAACACATTATTATCTAATTATTAACTGTGCATTTACAATTAATTATTGAAGATCACAAAAACATAAATATGATTTCTGTATCAGAGAGATTGATAGGCTATTGAAACGTATTTGACCATTTAATTATTCAGAGCAAAATAACAGTAATACAAATTAATTTCAAATTCCTCAAATTAAGATATGTACTTGGATCAATTTTACAGAACATTACATGCATGTATTTCATTCTGCATTTCTTGAGTGAACCCTTTAAACCTGAAGTGTTTTCCAACAACGTATTATAACTAGTGTGTGGAGTGATATTCAAATTCTGTTAAATCGAGACAAATAGGTTACTGGAAAACCAAAAGCGAATATTATTGATGAAGTAATTATCACATTTTATTACCTGATGTCACCTGCATATTAAAGCAAATCAGAGTGGAAGAACAGCCTTACTCAAGCAACAACCAAAGACTCCAGATCAAGTCATCAGCATCGTACTGAACAACACAACAAAGTAATGTGTGTTAAACATGAATACATTCAGCTGAACTGTAAAGTAACTTACATAATGTGACTCACTTTATACAACAACCTGATGCTAAATGTTATAGCTATGAATCAGATCCCATGAAACACCATGGTGTTTCAAATGAGTCACCCATCGTAAGTGTTTGATGTTGTCTCACTCATGACATGATTCACATGCTTCAAACATTCCCTGCATGTGCTTCAAACATCCCCTGCATGTGCTTCAAACATTCCCTGCATGTGCTTCAAACACCCCCTTCATGTGCTTCAAACATTCCCTGCATGTGCTTCAAACATCCCCTGCATGTGCTTCACGTCCCCTGCATGTGCATCACGTCCCCATGCAGTGCACACCATCGTGGAGAACATTCCCTGACTATTATTCTGTGGTTCAAAACAGATGTCTTGACATTGACAACAATGCCTGGTCATCCAGAACATGATATGCAAAGTTCTACTGGTCTGGCTTATTTACTGTGAATTTACAGATGCGAAAACTGCGTTCTACTAATAAATATGTTTATTGTAAATCAACACCTCAACGTTTTGTTTTACATACGACTAACAGTCGCTCAACTGAAACGAACTACACATGGTATTAAATGTTAGGGTTGATGTTGGTTTTAAAGTATATGTTAATTTAATTAACCCTCCATATAAGTGTGACACACTCGAGACATATCAGTCTCCATCAGAAAAAGCAGTACTAGTGCAACAGTTTTAATTTCCTATATTAATTAAACTGCTAATTAGTTGACACTTCAAAGTCTGTCAAAAATGGGCTCAAAGGGTTGTTCAACCACCTATATGGGATTCTCTAAACTTGCAGTTTGTTTACTATCTCTCCCCAGCTTCCCTTCCTCGGAAATCTCAAACATTCTTCACGCCGAGACATCCTCCCAAATTCTTGAAACCACCTTATCTCCTGCAGTCCAGAGACCAGGGGGAGCCGGGGGAGAAGTAAGTCTAATTGTCATCACTGTACTTTACAGCATGTTGTGTATGTGCTGCAAGGAGTTGGCATGGAAATCAAAGTGCTGGAGTCTAGGTTAGGGTCACATGACTGGATTTGGGAAAAGGAATATCTGAAAGTGCAACCAAACTTGGTAAAAGTAATGGTTACAGACAGGCATGCATACACACAACCACAGCAGAGCGGGAATCCGTTTCTGTGTTTACAAGAAACATATTTACAAGATTGACAAGATTTGAAAGCAGAAGAATGTTTCAAAGACCATTCATTGGATGGAGCTAGATATACACAGGTTAAGCATGGTTAACAGTAAACACATGTGTATCATATTAGATCATCAGAGGGGTGTTTGACCAGGTGTGGAGGGACACATTCATCTCTCACCAAGGAAGACAGTCACAGTTAAACACACAGCAAAACGACAGCATCCAGCCATCCAACCAACCAACCAGTCATCCAGCCATCCAGCCAACCATCCAACCATCCAGCCAGCCAGCCAGTCAGTCAGTCATTCAGTCAGTCAGTCAGTCATCCAGCCAGCCAGCCAGTCAGTCAGCCAGCCAGCCAGCCAGCCAGCCAACCATCCAACCAGTCAGCCAGTTATCCAGCCAGCCAGCAAGCCAGTCATCCTCCTAGAAAGCCAGTAGGCTTCCCAGCCTTCTAGTCAAGCAGCTGGCGCACCAGTCAGTTAGCCAGTCCACCAATCCACTAGTCTGTCCAACCAGCCAGTTAGCCAGTACACTAGTCTGTCCAACCAGCCAGGCGGTGAACAAATCAGCCAATAAGAGTTAGCCAAGTCATCCCAACCCACCCCTCAACCACCCCTCATCTCAACACACACAACGCATTTAACAGGCTTGACTCTTCCACACAGGCATCAAACACTGAACTGAGGTAAGCCAGGTGGGAAGGATGGGCGTGGCCTTGGCTGAGGTGGGACAGAGCATCACTGGCCTGGGAACAGCTGAACGTATTCTCCCCTCATAGAGGTTACCTTTATTAGACCGGTTTTTCTTTCTTTCTGCATAAGTGTGCCACAGCAAAGCAGAGGAGAGCCGTCAAGAGGGGAGGAAGAGGATGTGGAGGAGAAGGGTGGGAGGAGAAGGGTGGAGGAGAAAGGTGGAGGAGGAGCGTGGAGGAGAAGGGTGGAGGAGGAGCGTGGAGGAGAAGGTGTGGAGGAGGAGCGTGAGGAGAAGGGTGGAGGAGGAGCGTGGAGAGGTGGTAGCGTGGAGGAAGGGTGGAGGAGGAGCTGTTTGTAGAGTTTGCTTGAGATCAGCTGTGTTTTTTCGGTGTGCGCTGATGCGTCTTGGATCTCGGTTGTAGGTCGCTCGTGTTTTAGGTGCTTTTGGGTGGAGGAGGAGCGTGAGTGAGAAGGGTGGAGGAGGAGCGTGGAGGAGAGTGGAGGATGATCGTGGAGGAGAGGGTGGAGGAGGAGCGTGGAGGAGAAGGTGTGGCAAGAGATGGGGATGAGAGGGTGGAGGAGATGCATGGCTAGAAGAGTGGAAGGAGAGGGTGGAGCGTGAGAGTGGAGGAGAGGTGGGATGGAGGCGAGCAGACAGAGAGCGGCTTGTCTCTGCTGCTGCTGTGTCTTCACCCCACGGCTCCTCCAGGATTTTCCCAGGTTCATATCGCTAGCCCTTGAGTTTGTCACTCATGCAACAGCTGTTTGCTGATAACCACACCCGAGCCGGGAGCTGTTCCCCCACCTCCCCTCCGCATCGGCAGAGGACACACTGGGAGGGAGGAGGAAGTGCCTTGAGATGGTCCTGGAGGAGCAGGTTGTGTCCTGCTGATTGTCTGAGCTCAGGGAGGGATGAAACACTGAGGACTTCCACCAGCTGTTTAGGGCCTCGAAGATTGTCGGGGTATTTACTGAAACAAAGTTAGCGACACGATCGTCACAATAATTGATTGTTGTCGTGTCAATATGAGAGAGGGGTTTAGTCACAAGTGTGTCTTTAGACCGAAAGGGAATAACTAACTAACTTAACGACAACATGCTGGTATTGCACCTGACTTTGGCTGACAGCAGCTAGATTCCAGGTTAAGATAATGGGGATGGCTAATGCAGACTGAGGGGCCCTATCTTGCACCCAGCGCAATTGACTTTGTCAGTGACGCAAGTATCATTCCTATCTTGCACTCGGCGCAAAGCGGATTTTTCCCTCCACGGGCGCACGTCGAAATGACCTTGCGCTCCCGGGGGCGGTTCAGCGAAAAGGAGGCGTGCTCCGGCGCAAACGTTCTTGGTGCTATCTTGCGGTTTCCCGAAAAACCATTCCGCCACTGACCAGGAAAAAGGTGGTTTAAAGACAATGGCGCATTATTCAGATGCTATTTTAAGGGCGCAAGCTTGGTCCGTGCGCACTGCTGGCGAAGCCAGGGTATTCTTCCTGCGAAACTACGTATTGTTTTGATTTATTGTATGGCTAGCTGTGTTACATTTCGTTCATGTCAATGATTATAAGATGTTCATGAGAAATCTGTATGTATGTGAACTTGAATTGTAACAACTGTGGCAATTTACCCCCAATATATATATGTCAAAATAGGCTACATTTGAATGAGCAGCATGAGTGGGGCAACTTAGTGCAATGAAACTGCTCTGCCTTTCCCATACAATGTCACTTCTCTATCGTTTACGGTCCTGACAAGAACGTCCGTCTCCTGTGAACCGCTGGCGTGCGCCTGGCAAATCCGCCGTTATAATAGCAATCCGCCATGGAACAAGCGCTGCTCTTAAAGGGAATGTGAGATGACGCTCTGATTGGCTTATTGCACGTTACGCCCAAACCACACCCATTAGTAATGTAGCTACCCACTCTTTTACATTTGCGTCAGGCGCAAAGTCATTTATTCCCGCTGCTAAAATAGCAACCGCACCGGAGTCCCGCCCACTTGCGCTTTGCGCTTTGCGCTTTGATACTTGCGTTTCAGATCGTCAAAATAGGGCCCTGAGTTGTTAATTTCCCTAAAACTTGGTTGGAGCTATGGACTCATTGCTAAGGGCTTGTAAAGAAGGGTTAGCAAAATTGTAGTTGAGGTAATGTTGCTGTTGGAAAGTGCTTGGTAAAAAAAATACAAATAGTTCCTTCGTACAAACCACTGAAACACTTTAAGAACTGTGCACTTTTGGTACTTGATAATCTGCTGCACGTCACTGCACTGTTTCTGTCACAAATGTGCTCATATCGTCTGTTAAATGACTACGGCCCCGTTCTGTACTGAGCCTAGTCTGAAAGTCACACAACATTTCTATGAAAACGTTTTTAATCTAGGACTAGGCTTGATCCATGCCTGGGAAACTGGGCCGATATGTCAATGTAATGGATAAAACAGCTTGCAGTGTTCACCAAATAAGAAGTGCTACGGCTTGCCTGTGTACAAGTTCTGTGTTGGAGTGAGTGAAAAGTGTGAGAGCCACAAGTGACAGATGGAGCCACTGGCAGTTGTGTTTCTGAGAATCTCTCACACGTTTACTAGCAGCTCTCCTGGGGGGGCATGTGCAGCTCTACTGGGGGGGCATGTGCAGCTCTCCTGGGGGGGCATGTGCAGCTCTCCTGGGGAGGCATGTGCAGCTCTCCTGGGGGGGCATGTGCAGCTCTCCTGGGGGGGCATGTGCAGCTCTCCTGGGGGGGCATGTGCAGCTCTCCTGGGGAGGCATGTGCAGCTCTCCTGGGGGGCATGTGCAGCTCTCCTGGGGGGCATGTGCAGCTCTCCTGGGGAGGCATGTGCAGCTCTCCTGGGGGGGCATGTGCAGCTCTCCTGGGGGGGCATGTGCAGCTCTCCTGGGGGGGCATGTGCAGCTCTCCTGGGGAGGCATGTGCAGCTCTCCTGGGGGGGCATGTGCAGCTCTCCTGGGGGGGCATGTGCAGCTCTCCTGGGGAGGCATGTGCAGCTCTCCTGGGGGGCATGTGCAGCTCTCCTGGGGGGGCATGTGCAGCTCTCCTGGGGAGGCATGTGCAGCTCTCCTGGGGAGGGATGTGCAGTGCTGCTGGGGGGGCATGTGCAGGCCTCAGACAAAGGACAAACACACAAAGTATTTCATCTTTCTGCAGTTTTCATGTGTACTTGTTGTTTTAAGGTAAACACGAGAAGATGATCAGAAGATGATCCAAACGACATGGACATGGACGCTCTAAACCCCTCACAGGAAGCAGCACCTGCATCACAATAACTTCCAATATGAGTGATGATCAGCTATGCAAATCATGTTTCATACGTTTTATTATACAGTGTGTTCCCTTGAATTACAGGCAGAACTTTATTCAGTTGTTTTCGGTTTGTTGTCCTTACCCTTGTTCCTAACCACTGCACACACACACACACACGCACACACACACACACACCACACACACACAGATATATACAGGCACAATGTATATCCGGGTGCCCCTTGTGCCCCAGTCCCCAGCCGTGACATGTGTGGCTAGGCCCCAGCCCTCCGGCAGAGGGAACATCCTCCAGATGGCACATAGGATCTCTTGGTATAAGAGAGATAAAAACTAGATTACTTCAACAATTAGATCAGCAGCTCTTTCTCCCTATACACATCAGGTGTTCCCTCATCTGCCATATCTTATAATAACACTGAGATTACTTGGAGCATCTTAAAATACGTTTAAACACAGGTGTGTGGTTAGTGAGACTTATACAGCCGTACAGTAACTATAACAGGCCCTGACAGTCGAGAGATGGAATTAACGAAGTTGAAATACTTCCTTCCTGTATTTAAATAGATTTTTCTGGTATCAGTACTTTCCTTCACTATGAATTTTTCTTTTTCTTTACAAGCACAAGGCACATGTGCATTGTTCTGTACTTGTACAATTCTACATTTTACAACATAACATAAAGTATTTATACATACAGTAATCTAACCCTGCACTTGGGTAAGGACATATTTTATGCACCTCCCATTTCTCTTTCTGCACAGTTCAACACCCTTTTCCTTACAACACACAACACACACACACACACACATTCACACGCACGCACACATATAACCACACACACCACCACTGCGTGAACACGAACATTACTACCCCACCCATGAATGTCCTGCCCCATCCCAGCCTTCACATCAGCAGGTCTTAATCTGATCCTTTTGGGAAACAGAGGGTGTCAGACAGTAGTTTATGGGCCCCTATATCTTTCAAGTCGTTTCTGGAGCCCCTACACTGGTGCCGCAGTGTGTGTGTTTAATGGCAACATGTGTCTCTCCCTATCTCGCTCCCTGAGTGGCTCAAAGGTAAAACAGCCTGGGAAAATGGTGAACAGTGTGAAATTACCTTGATCCAAAGATTCCTGCCGCATACCAGCCCAATGAACCCATAACAGGCCCGCTGGCTCGACCACACGGCCCCCACAGCGAACAGCTGAGAGGGAGGGAACGCAACACAGAAAGAAAAGATTGGCTGTATGAAACATTAACCATTAATTTAGATATGTTACATTGTGTAGAGTGCAGCTCTGACTGGAAAAGAAAAAGAAAGAATTGAAGGCCGAAAGGAGGGACCACCTGTTCACACCGGGGGCCGTCTCAAGCTCATTTCCAGGTGTTCAAGATGACTTCCACTATCTACTGAGCCGTATCGTAACCTGGACAACAGGGGACGTAAGCATGTATTAGGGCACAACATATCAATTGATTTGTTTAAGGGGAAAATCTATCCAACTTCCAGTATGTCCTGTCTCCATGTTCAACGGGCTCAGGGGTGTTTCCTCTGCCAGGAATGCTGTTGTGTTAGCTACGTGCGAGCAAATGTGTGTGTGTGTGTGTGTGTGTGATTATGGCTCGTACCTCAGTCACATCAACTGGCCACTGACAACAGCAGCGGGCGTCACTTGTGGGCAGACAGATCAAACATCCATGACACTGATTCAGAGATATGTGAAGTGGATGACATCAGAACACATAGAACGTGCTAGAAAATAACATTGTTACGTAAAGCAAAAAGCAAAACATGTCTATTGCTAGTTTGCCAGTGTGATCTCGGCTGTGAAATGCCGATTTCCAAAACAACAATCTTCTGCGTTAACGTTGGCAAATGTTGTATTTAATCTGTTTTTTACGTAATCGCTCGGGGGTTTCACTCATATTACTGTGCATCTTAAATGTAAAACATATATTGTATTACACATATGTATTTAACGTTGAATGTATAATATATATATATACATTGACTCCATAGCTCTTTGGATGGACATGCTGGGGCACTGCTCGGGAGCAGGCAGACCTGCAGACCCTGCAGATGAGGGGGGCAGATCTGGTGTGATTGCACCTGTTGTTGTTTGC
Source organism: Mallotus villosus (assembly GCA_903064625.1). Classification (NCBI taxonomy): domain Eukaryota; kingdom Metazoa; phylum Chordata; class Actinopteri; order Osmeriformes; family Salangidae; genus Mallotus; species Mallotus villosus. The sequence goes on from CAEFZP010005700.1 coordinate 125,875, forward strand.
CAGCTTGTAACAAGCTCTCTCTTATCTGGGTCTGTCCCTGCAACCATGAAGTGCTTCTCTCTGTTTACGAGAGAAACAGCATGAGGTGGAAGATGAACTGCCTGTCTGATGCACGTCTGTTGTGCTCATTACTGAAACTTCACCAGAAGTCGAATGTGACCACGTAGTGTGCAGTCTAAAACCTTTCTGGAGGCTCACACACACACACGTGACGAGAGACCACCAGTGACTGAGTAAGTGATGACGAGCCGACTGGTGAGGTTCATTCACAGTAGCCATGTTCTCTCTTTCTCCCTGCTGGAGAATGAATCCAGTAGCCAGGGTAGCCCCTCTGCCCTGACCTCTCCTTCCCCCTCTCCTCCTTTCTCTTCTCCTTCCTCACCTGTTAACTTCCTTTTTCTCCTGTCCCCTTCCTCCCTCCCCCTTCTTCCCCCTCCTCACCTGTTAACTTCCTTTTTCTCCTGTCCCCTTCCTCCCTCCCCCTTCCCCCCCCCCTTCCCCCTCCTCACCTGTTAACTTCCTTTTTCTCCTGTCCCCTTCCTCCCTCCCCCTTTCTCCTCTTCCCAGCTCCCCTCCCTCCTCACGCCATCCATTCGAGATTCATTACCTCAGGAATTCCAGGGTGGAATCAGGGAAGGCTGAGACACATCACAGGCCCCACGTTCACCTTTCAATCACCCCTAGTAATCACGTTAGCTCGTACATAATCACATTTCAATTACTGACAGGAGTGTGACCCCGCGGTGTGACCATGACCTGATCTAATACATGTGTTTTCCTTAAACACAGAGGACCATGTTGTGTTGGTGTAGTGATGCAGGACAGAATCGACATGCCGTGTCATGCTTGGGCTATAAAAAGGAATACCAACGCCTGAGAACTCAGCAGCTATCTTTAGTAGGGGGACTGAAGGGCCACAAACACAGAGTAAACTGTTCCTCTCCCTCTCTCTACCTCTCTATCCCTCTCTCTACCTCTCTCTCTCTCTCTCTAAACCCTCTCTCTCTCTCTCTCTCTCTCTGTATTCACGTTCCTTCTCTGCCCCCCTCCCCACAAATTCTTCTCTCTCCTTCTTTCCTGTGTTGAGACTAGGTTATAGGGCTTGTGGCATTATTAAGGGACAATCAGTGTCAGTGCTAACTGGTCATTCATCATCGCGCCCCCCCCCCTCTCCTCCCTCCCATTCACCTCCCTGTGCCATCCGCTCTCCCACAAGGTCAAAGGTTGCAGCCCCAGACACAACTGAGTGATCACTGACCCTCGCTCTCCTTTCTCTCCTCCCCTCCCCCCCCTCCCCCCTGCCCTCTCTCCTGTCATCATCCTCTTCTCAGCTTCCTCTTCTTCCCCCTCCCACACACCTCTCTTCCTCTTCACCCTGTTTCTCCAACTGTGCAACACATGAACTGCATCTCTCTCTTTCTAACTCCCTGTCTGGATGTCTCTCATCAAGTCACAATTAACGACCAATAGGAAAGGGATGGGCCTCTTGTCAGTTCTCTGAGCATCTGGTTGGTCAGTTTGTGTTAACCAACCACCAACCACAGTTTAAAACAGATTAAAATAACATGAAAACATTTCCCAGGAGATGAGGTTTGATTGACGTGGAAATCCCGGAAAGGATTTCTGCGCTTTCCTGCAGTCGGACCATTTGAAGGTTCAGCCAGTCACATTTCTGTTGGCTGCCGCCAGCCCCAACACAGAAGGCATTGAGGCCGGGTCGAGGCGGGGTCGAGGCCGGGTCGAGGCCGAGAGGGTCGCCGTAGAGGCGGATGTTATCTCTTCAAACTCCTTTCACATGTCCTATCAAATCCATCTCACAGATAACATGGTTACCTGGATCAGATTAGCGGAATAGAAAAGTGGACGTGTTTAGCAACAGTACAGGACTGATGGTAAATAAGGTATGTATTCAGGATAGCTGTGTTTCTGACGAATGACACAGATATAACTTCCCTCATCCCTCCCTCATCCCTCCCTCCTTCATCCCTCCCTCCCTCCTTCATCCCTGTGTGTGTTGGTGTGTGTGTGTGTTGGTGTGTGTGTGTGTCTCAGCTCCTTCCTTTAGGCACCTGTCCCCGGTGGTGAAGCCTGAAGCCTGCAGGTACTGCACCAACAGGTTGGTTTTCCAGTTCCCACACCCTGTAAAACATCTATCAAAACAGAGCTCTACTTGCTGGACTCACAAGCAGCATTCCAGGGGGAGAGCTGTGACGAGTGACGACATGTCGACCCCAGCAGTGAGCCACACCGTCAGACACAAGGGAGGGATGGCCGGAGTGGGGGAGAGGGGCAGGAGGGGCGAGGGGCAGGAGGGGAGAGGGGCAGGAGGGGCGAGGGGCAGGAGGGGCAGGAGGGGAGAGGGCAGGAGGGGCGAGGGGCAGAGGGGCAAGAGGGGCGAGGGGCAGGAGGGGCAAAGGGGCGAGGGGCAGGAGGGGAGAGGGGCAGGAGGGGCGAGGGGCAGAGGGGAGAGGGGCGGAGGGGAGAGGGGCAGGAGGGGCGAGGGGCAGGAGGAGAGGGGCAGGAGGGAGAGGGGCAGAGGGGCGAGGGGCAGGAGGGGAGAGTGCAGGAGGGGCAGGAGGGGAGAGGGTGTGTCCTGTGCTTGGAGGGAGAGGTAAGCTTGCAGGGTCTTCAGATCCAGGCTGGATCTTCTGCAGAAGGCCCAGTGATGCCTCAAGTACGCGTTGAGAAGAAACACAAGAAGCCTGCAGTGCTGGACGCATTTCAGATCGCTCATATTTGATGAAGTGCAGTTATTAACTTAGTATAAATTAATTCATTGTTTTATCCATTTATCTGTTTAAACCACAAATGTGTATCTGTTGTGAGCGCTCTTGAGAGGGTCGTTAAGACCTGTTTGTTGTTTGACCTTCCAGAGGAGCAGTGATAGCATTGTCTTGCTTCATGTATTGTGTGGTGTGTCTACTGGCTAACCTCTGTTCAAACAAGGAGAGGCGAAACACATTCACAGAGAGAGAGAGAGAGAGAGAGAGTAGAGCGATATGTAGAGATAGAGAGAGTAGAGATAGCGAGTATAGAGAGCGAGAGATAGCTCTCTCGCTCTCGCTCTTCTCGCCTCGCTACTCGTCCGCTCTCTCGCGCCAGCGCTGCTCTCTCTGTGCTCGCTCTCTCGTCTTCGCTCTCTCTCTCTCTTTCCGCTCTCTTTCTCGCTGTCTGCGCTCTCTCGCTCTCTCTCTCTCGCTCGCCTCTCTCTTCTTCTCTCTCGCTCCTCTGTCGTCTCGCTCTCCCTTTCGTCTCGCGCTGCTCTCTCTCGCTCTCTCGCTCTCTCGCTTCTCTCTCTCTCCTCGCGTTTTCTCTCTCTGCTCGCGCTCGCTTGTGCGTCCTTTGTTCCTGCTAGTAAATGGAAAGCTCATTGGCTTGTGAGGTTTTCCTTTGAACGCTCCCCCTTTTTTTTGGCTTTCCAGACACCGCCCCTCCTGCCCACACCAACCCCTCGATCTCCACCTCACGCATGCCACCCGCGCCGACCCCCAGCGGGACCGGTCGGTCCTGTCCTTCCAGCCACATCCACCCTCCTTTCCTCGCGGACACCACGCTCGAACACCCCCACTTCCACCAGCCTCGAGACTTAACAACTAAACAGCTATGTGCAAAGAGTCTGCCTGCCAGGGAAAGACCAGAGTAGAAACCAATATGGAAAAGAAGAAAATAAAAAAAACGGAAAAACTGTATTTTAAACATGGAGCAGAAAGCTTCGGTTGTTATTGGATGAGAGACATGAAAGAGGTAATTCATGACAAATGCCAAGACATGAGGAAACAGTGGAGATGCTGAGCCCAAGTTTGGATCTCAGCTGTTCCTCCAGGCATTAACGCAACCATCGATTTCATTCAGAGTATCGTGCGACAGATTTACAAACCATCCTTTGACTATGGACCCAAAAAGTCAACACTGGATTAGTTTAGTATTTCCTCAGCCTTAATAATAATCCTCTCAATACTTATTTTTACACTATTGTCAGGGGAGACCGGAAAGAGAGAGAGAGACTAGAGCGCCCATACCTCTCTCTACTCTCTCTCTCTCTCTCTCCCCCTCTCTCCTCTCTCGCTCCATCTCGCTCTCTCTGCTCTCTCTCTCTCTCGTTCCTCGCCTCTCTTCTTCTTCTCCTCTCTCTCTCTCCTCTCTCTCTCTCTCTCTCTCTCTCTCCCCTCTCTCTCTCTCTCTCGCTCCTCTCCTTTCCTCTTCTCCGCACCTCTCCGTCCTCTCCTCGCTCCCAGCCACTCAGTCTAGTGTCGGTAGTGAACTAATGACTAGAAGAAAGCGTTTGCAGGTTCTGGCCACATGTCATGTTTATGACCAACAGGGAAGGAAATTGGCTGTTTTGGCTTGTTAGATCTGGAAATAATGAACCAATCAAAGTGATTGTTATAGATTACCTTGGAGACACAGGCTTCATATGGAGCCAATCAGGGTGGCAGCTTAGCAGGGGTCCTAACAATCGGAGATAAATCAATTGCAGGTTTGGACAACAGAGGCAGGGAGCAAAGGAGTCTGGGAAACAACTGCTGCACTCGGGTTCCGCCACCGTGTCGTCATGACACCAGCAACCCTCACTCACACTACAGTATGCAGGGGTCGCCATGACACCAGCAAACCTCACACCCACACAAGATCTTCCCTGAGACCATCAGGGAAGGAACTGCTGGATCTTTCCTCACCGTGCTCCCTAACCACTGAACAGCAGCTCAACACTGAACAGCAGCTCAACACCGAGCAGCAGCTCACACTGAACAGCAGCTCAACACCGAGCAGCAGCTCAACACTGACAGCAGCTCAACACTGAACAGCAGCTCACACACCGAACAGCAGCTCAACACTGACAGCATAGCCTCTACACTGAACAGCAGCTCACAATCACTGAACAGCAGCTCAACACTGAACAGCAGCTCTCATACACCGAACAGCACTCTGGTCTGATGTTTTATGTGACTGGATGTGGATGCAGGATGAGGGAGAAGTAAGTCTGTCATGACTGGTTCTCTAATATGCAAAGCAGCAAGATGACAAAGTTATGGGGAGCCCCACCCCCAGCACCCTCAGGGTGTCCCATCTTCCCTAGGGAGATCTTCTCCACCTCTCCAGTGCTCCACTTCCTTCGTGTCCTCCCTGCTGGCCTCACTGCCGCCAGCCTCCCTGCTGGCCTCCCTGCCGCCAGCTTTCCCTGCTGGCCTCCCTGCGGCCTCCTCTGGTCCTCCCTGGCCTCCTCCCCCTCCCTCTGGCCTCCCTTGCCTGCCTCCCTGCCGGCTCTCCTGCTGGCCTCCCCTGCCGCCAGCCTCCCTGCCGCCAGCCTCCTGCTGGCCTCGTGGGCCCCGTTGTGTGTGAAGGACTGGGTTAGACCTCCTTACCCTCTTTAGTAGGTATGACACACAGGCTGGTGTTTGTGCGAGTGGCTCTGTGTTTTTTGGTGTGGTGTTTGCTTGTTGTCTGTGTGTTTGTGGGTCTCATCTGCATCTGCTGGTCCTGTTTTTTTTATGTTTCTCAGAACTACATTGTGTGCGTGCATTTGTTTTTGTGTGTTGTGTGGTGTGTGTGTGTTGTGTGAGTGTGCCGTGTGTGTTGCTTGTTCCCGAGTGTCCTCTCCCGCCGCTCCACTCCTTCTCCTTCTACCTCCCCTCTTTCTATCCTCTTGCTCTCTTCCTAGCCTCTTTTTTTCGCTCTGGGTCTTACCGCTTACCTCCTGGTCCTTTACTGTTCAGCTCTGTGACTGGACCGACCCTCTTTCTCCTATCTATGTCGTTTTTTGTTGTTGTGCCCCCCTGCTTCCTCGTTGTCGCGTGGCTTGGGCAAGGGGTCTCCGGATTTTGGGGTTAATTTTTTTCCTCCCTGTTACCATGTTCCTCTGGGACCTCTGTTGTCTGGCTTTTCATCACCCGAGAGCTACTTCGTTGACTTGCAGGGTCTCTTCTTATCTTGTCCGTTCCGCGGTCTCTGACTGCTTCACTATGTCTGAGGTTTTCCCCAGTCAGTAATAACTTGTCTGGTTTGTTGTTCTCTGGTCCTGGCTTCTTGCGTTGAGTGTACTTTCTAATATATGGGCATCGCTCGGTGGATCGTGAACTGACAGCGTAGCATGTGCTCTCTATCGTTGTCTTTGATTGGTGGTTCCATCTTAGATTCTTCTGGGTAGGGTATCTTGCTTCGCTCTATTCTTGGGCGCCCATCTTCTTCCCTTCCCCAGCTAAAGAACCCAGTTTCTCTGAGCTGGGGAACGCAAGCTGTGTACCTCAGCCCCTCACACACACAGACACACACCGACCACACTGACACACGTGCACCACACACACACACACCTCGCACTCCTTCGCTCTCCCTCATTTGTGGCCTCGCGCTCTGAGTTATGATGTGTCCATCGTTCATCTGCCGCCTCCAGACAGCTGCCCGACAATTGGTGACAAGCGAAGGCTGTGTGTTACGCGTCCGGCATTGCAGGGGCATATGGGTTCTGGGTAGGGTGTGTGTCCTCCAGGGGCAGAGGGGTTCTGGGTAGGGTTGTGTGTCCTCCATGGGCAGAGGGGTTTCTGGGTAGGGTGTGTGTCCTCCAGGGCAGAGGGTTCTGGGTAGTGTGTGTCCTCCAGGGGCAGAGGGGTTCTGGGTAGGGTGTGTGTCCTCCAGGGGCAGAGGGGTTCTGGGTAGGGTGTGTGTCCTCCAGGGGCAGAGGGGTTCTGGGTAGGGTGTGTGTCGTCCCAGGGACATAGGTACACCACTGGTCCTGCATACAATCCGCCAAGAGAGGAATGCACAGCTGTTGGTTGATATCAAATTGTTACCACAGTTACAGCGTGGATTAAAAAGGCTTAACAGGACACGTATAAGTGGGCTATCACAGGGGTGTTGTGTCCGAGCCTGGAAGAAGCCCATGTGGGCATTTCTCGTTAGCTTTGACACATAAGCCTCTGAATTTGGCCAGCCGGACAAGAACAGTAACTGACAGATTGTTCTGGTCTTCAAAGGTTTTTTGTGATGACGCGGATGAGAGGCCACCGTCTAGATTATTAACACACAAAAGGATTGAAAAACACACAGATGCTTGGATCTGTTGAAGAGATTTGGTCTGTTAATTAACCCTCACGTTACTGGATGTTGACAAACCTTTACGTCCGTTATTTTGCGGCTCAAATTGACCCAGATAATTTAGATCCCACTGAACAATCGCTGAACCCTTGGTCACGTCTCTGCTTTCATGCGTCGATGTGGGCTCCTGACATGAGTGTATATCAAAGAAACGTTTTTATTTGGGGTTTGTGCAACTACTGTACCGTGGAAAGGGTCTTGGTCAAGTGACCCGGAAACATAATTGTTGTAAATCATTTAAAAACTTTCCACAACACAGTAGTTTGTCCACACTTGTGTATGTAAGTTCATGGCCCTGAATTAGGAAAAGGAGCAGGGAAGAAACTATAGGTTGAACGATATATCAAAAAACTAAAAAGTTACTAACCTGCAACTACATAATAGAAGATTAAATCGGGCAGGAGCAGAGAATATTGAGACTTCAAGTAGGAAAATGGGTGTTATTTTGTGAAATGTGACTGACAATCCAAACTGTAGGCATTGGAGAAGCATCAGGTTAGCTTCAGGGTCCAGCTGGGAATATAGGTCCGGGAAAAAACTGTTCAATTTTCACACAATCGACAGAACCGAACATCTATGGAGCAAATCAGTGACATGTTTGGAATTTAAAAGGCTGTGAATACTTAATATTGAAAACTAAAACCACCACAGAATTTGTTGGTTTTGGATTCACCTCTTTAAAATTTAAATATATTTATTTAAATGTAAAAAACAGATCTGATACAAAACATTGAAGGTTCAGTAAAAAGGTTCTCAAATTCAAACAGTAAAATTCAGCTCCCCCAAAATAAATTAAAAACACTGAAGCTTCAGAATTCACAATGGAACAAAAGTAGGTTGCTCAAATTCGAATGGTTTGAATCCTAATCCCCAACAGTTTGAAACTTTTTAACAAATATTTGGCTTGAATTTTTGGGTCACATTTTTTTAATTGGAATAAATTCTTATATCAATTTTAGAGTCTGCTTTGTGGTTACAGAGAGAGGAACAATGAGAAGGTTGTGGTTCAGAGTTTATGTGCTCTACTGACACTGGACTTAGAGGATTTTATTAGTCTGATTTAAGTCTACAAGAAGAGAATAAAAGTAGCGAAAGAGAGAGGACACAGGAAGAGAGAGACAGAGGGAGTGAGAGACCGACAGAGGAAAGGGAGGGAAGAGAGACGAGGGAGGGAGGGAGAGGAGATAGAGGAGAGAGTGGAGTGGAGAGAGAGCATAGGAGGGAGAGTAGATGAGAGAGACAAGGGAGGGGGTAGGTAGTTCTTTTACATTTGTTCTTCTCTCCCTCTTTTTTTTCTCTCTTCTCTCTCTTCTCTCTCTCTTCGTCCCTCTTCCTTCTTTCTTCTCTCTTCTCTCTTTCTCTCTCTCTCGCCCTTCTTTCTTTTTCCTCTCTTCTTTCTTCTCTCTTTTCTTCTCGCTCTTTCTTTCTCTTTCTCTTTCTTTTTCTTTGCACAAAGGAAAGCCTGGATTAATGATTCATGAGCAGCAAGCCGACATAGGTTGGATTTTTTAGAGGATGAGATCACATCCTTTTTCCCTAAACAGGGGGGAGGCTGATGCTCTGAGGGACATCCGACCAGGGCCGGACACCCGTTAAGACAGGGAGGGGGACATCGTGGGAGGGACACACAGGCAGCTCCGACCCAAGCACATGCGCGCCTGCCACGTCCGGGTCATCTCCAGGCACGACATCTGTGGGGACGGACCCCTTGGGGTGCTGGGGGGGCTGCTTTCTGAGGGGTAATACGTGGGTTTTGGGTTTGTGTGTGTGTGAGTGGGCATGGCTGAATGAGAGCATGCATGCCTTTGTTTGATCGTGAGCGAGTGTGGGCGGGTGTGTGTGTAAGCGTGTGTGTGTGTGAGAGTGTGTGGGTGGTGTGTCTTTGTTGTGTGTGTTGTGTGAGCGTGTGGTGTGTGTGTGTGTGTGTGCGTGCGTGTGGGTTGTCTAGCTAGGAAGGTTCCAGGGTTACGTCACATGGAGAAGCCCCCTGCAATGTTCCATATGAGGCCACCTATCTACCCTGCCCTCTCTCTCTCTCCATACTCCTGCCCTCTCTCTCTCACCTACCCTGCCCTTTCTCTCTCTCTCACCTACTGCCTCTCTCTCTCTCACCTACCTGCCCTCTGTCCTCACCAAGTCCTCCATCTCTAAGGACAGCTGCTACAGCACCAATCAGATAGGACACAACACAAAAAAAGTGTGTAGTTAAGAGTAGCAAAAACTAACTGATAGACATCTATCAAATGATAGATTGATTGACCGATGTTTTAATTTCTGCTGAATTTGGAGGTGCAGAATACAATTTCTCCATAGAGAACATGCTGAATTAGTCTAGATAGCCCACACCACAAGGTTTCACTGATACAGTCTATCCACAACATCACCTCAACATTCTTTTAGATCATCATTTTTTAGTTGTGATATTTTCACAATTAACTCATCACAATTGTAATTGTCATAGAATAAACCTTCAAACCTTATATGTGTTTTACTAACTGACATCACAGCAAACATTCTTAGAAAATATTATATATATATTTAGATGCAGAATATGTTGTTCTTCTGTTCTAAATCCAGACCTTGAATAGATGGGAGACTGTTCAGGTCATGTCATCACTTCCTGTGTGTGTTCACATAGAACACTCTGTGGAGTGTTGTCCAGGTTACTGTGAATCAACCAATCGCGTTTATTCACAAAGGACATTAAATAATAAACATTATTCAATATACAGTAAGAGCACCAACACGATGACATAAAACAAACAGGAGCAGCGTGCACAGGAACAGGAAGCAGCGTGCACAGAAACAGGAAGCAGCGTGCACAGGAACAGGAAGCAGCGTGCACAGGTACAGCAGCAGCGTGCACAGGACCAGACTGCCTGTAGTGCTGCTGTGAGACAGAATGAGATGGATGAGTTGTGAAGGAGCAGTGATACTCCACAGCTGTGGGGGTGCAGGAGTGTGTGTGGATGGAAGCTGCAGCTTTGTTGTGAAGACCATGTTCAGAGAGGAGCTACATGGCTGCTTCTTCATGGGTTTCCCTGCTGGCAGAAATCGTACACGAAGCTGTGTGTGTTTGCGAATGTCTGCATGTGTGTATCTGTGCGTGTGTGGGTGTGTGTCTGTGTGTGTGTGTGTGTGTGTTGGGGTGGAGCAGTATGTCTGGTCTGGGGAGCTGAGGGGAGATGGTGCACAGATGGAGATGTTCTCCTCTTACAGACTCGACACCGTAAAGAAGAGATAGAAGGAAGAAAAAAGGAAGAGGGGGGTGAGAGAGACACCACAATGTGTTGTGGGAATTGTACTCCTTTCCTAAAATATGTCCTGGATGTCCTGGGTGTCCTGGATGTCCTGGGTGTCCTGGGTGTCCTGGATGTCCTGGATGTCCTGGGTGATCTTGGATTCCTGGGTTGTCCTGGGTGTCTGGATGTCCTGTGTGTCTGGATGTCCTGGGTGTCCTGGATGTCCTGGGTGTCATGGGTGTCCTGGATGTCCTGTGTGTCCTGGATGTCCTGGGGTGTCCTGGATGTCCTGGGTGTCCTGGGTTGTCCTGGATGTCCGGGGTGTCCTGGGTTGTCCTCAGACTAGCTGTTATTCATTCTCTCCCCCTTTTTGACCCTGTGCAGGAACACACACACATACACCAACAAAAACCCACAAAAAACATGCAGACAAAACACACAAAAGACATGCACACACACAAACACACACACACAGACATGAACACACACACAGACACACACACACAGACATGCACCAGACACACACACCTCCCTGTCCACTCTGGGGGCCTACTCTTCTCCCTCCTGGCTGACCAGAGAGCTTTCAAGGTAGCATGATGGATACTAATGCTGCTCGCTCTCTCTCTCTCTACTCTCTCTCCAGATCAATTTACAGGACACCGTATTTGATCTGCCAGCAGCACTCTCTCTCTCTCTATCTCTCTCTCTCTCTCTCGCTGTCTATCTCTCTACTCTCGACAGCGCACCGAGATAAAAGGGTATCGCCACCTCTCTCTAGACTCCTCGATATCTATCTCGCTCATCAAGTCTCTCGCGTCCTTCTTGCTAATCAATCTCGCTCTCTTTCTCTCTTTCTCTCTCACTCACTCAAACACACATATACACACAAATACACACACAAATACCTGGGAAAAACATTCAGGACAAATAAGTAACTTGCACCTAAATAAATAAATACTGCCATTTGGAAAAAGGATGTAGAGTGACAGAGATACTGTACAGTATTTGCTCCAGTAAAACTGAAGAGGAGAGCAGGAAAGCAAGAAAGAGTAAAGGAGAGAACATATACCAAGATAAATATATATCATAGTGGTTAAAAAATTAAGGAGTAGGAGGTAAGAGATGGTCAAAAGATTAAGGTGATGAAAAAAAGAGACTGAAAGCGAAAAGGAGGTCTAAGGAAAGTTGATAGTGGAAAGACGGAGAGGAAAAGGAAGACGAGAGGAGTGGGAATGAAGGAGGGCAGAGGAAGAAGGAGGAGAGGAGAGGGGAGGGGACGGAGCAAAGGGGAGGAAAGGCAATGAAAGAGTGGAGAGGAGGAGGGCATGGCTGGTCACAGCTGGAGACGGACGTGTCTGCAGTTGAGAACTTCGGAAGGAAGATGTGAAGAAAAGGAAACGTCTGACAGTTGAAGGAGCTCCAGTTTTCAACAAGGACACTGGCTGTCTGTCTGTCTTACCGTCTGTCTGTGGGACTGGCTGGCTGTATTACAGTCTGTCTGTGGGACTGGCTGGCTGGCTGTCTTACCGTCTGTCTGTGGGACTGGCTGGCTGTCTGTCTTACCGTCTGTCTGTGGGACTGGCTGGCTGTCTGTCTAACCGTCTGTCTGTGGGACTGGCTGGCTGTCTGTGGGACTGGCTGTCTGTCTGTCTTACCGTCTGTCTGTGGGACTGGCTGGCTGTCTGTCTTACCGTCTGTCTGTGGGACTGGCTGGCTGTCTGTCTTACCGTCTGTCTGTGGGACTGGCTGGCTGTCTGTCTTACCGTCTGTCTGTGGGACTGGCTGTCTGTCTGTCTTACTGGCTGTCTGTGGGACTGGCTGTCTGTCTGTCTTACCGTCTGTCTGTGGGACTGTCTGGCTGTCTGTCTTACCGTATGTCTGTGGGACTGGCTGTCTGTCTGTCTTACCGTCTGTCTGTGGGACTGGCTGTCTGTCTGTCTTACCGTCTGTCTGTGGGACTGTCTGTCTGTCTGTCTTACTGGCTGTCTGTGGGACTGGCTGGCTGTCTGTCTTACCGTCTGTCTGTGGGACTGGCTGTCTGTCTGTCTTACCGTCTGTCTGTGGGACTGGCTGTCTGTCTGTCTTACCGTCTGTCTGTGGGACTGTCTGGCTGTCTGCATCCCTGGCTGAGGTGCTGCTGGCTCGTCATCTGTCGCAGCAGTCTCGTGAATAGCGAGTCGCCCGTGCGACAGCTGGGGGCAGCTGATTGGTCGAGGGGGGATTTGGAAGTGGACAGGCTTCCTGCCTCCAGCCAGCTGCTGCAGCCGTGAGGCGGCGTGTGACAGGACAAGGCCTGGGATTGATGGCTGGCGGGCGCTTCTGAGAGCTGGGAGCAGGAACAGGGAGGGCTGGAGGACTGGAGGACTGTACACTATTACAACCCGGCTGTATGCTCTTCCAAGAAAAAGGGAAAGAGGAAGAGATTCCTCTGTAGCTTTCTCTTTCGCTCTCTCTTCTTTCGCTCTCTCTCTTTCTTTGTGGGATCACTCTCTTCCCAGTCAGCATGAGGAGAGAGTGTACGTGCACAACTATGCACATGCATCGTGTTCTCTCAGCCAGCCATCTAGTCAGCCGGCCAACCAGCCAGCCAGCCAACCAACCAGCTAACCAACCAGTCAACCAGTCAACCAGACAGCCAACCAGACAGCCAGTCAACCAGCCAACCAGCCAACCAGCCAACCAGCCAACCAGCCTGCCTGCCTGCCTGCCTGCCTGCCTGCCTGCCTGCCTGCCTGCCTGCCTGCCTGCCTATCTGCCTGCCTGCCTGCCTGCCTCTCTGCCAGCCTGCCTGCATTTCCGTCCTCTCTTTACTCTGAGAACAGGGGAGGAAACGGCTCGTCTAGCAGTGGAGATGAAAGTGCATCGAAAAGTGCTTTAACATCAAAGCGCCCTGTGAAGGTATATAGATGGCTTGCAGGTACTTCCAGTGCTAAAACAGAGCTGGTTTGCATTGCAGGAGAACTTCCTGTGTGTCGGCAGCCATATCTGACAAACACAGGGCCCCAACGCTCAGCCCAGCTCCAGTATAAAGAGCTCTTGTGAGGCCCTATTCAGCTCCAGACCTAATTCACTTTAACATTTTCATGACTTTATTAGATTTTGAGTTCTGTATGTTTCTAAAATAAAGAAGGATATTTCCGTGCCCTGCTGGGCAATGGGGCTGATCTATGCCTCCTGTGGGCCTGAGGCGGGCTGACCAAGCACACCTTCACTGGGTTAGGGCTCTCTCTCTCTCTGACTCACACACACACACACACACAAACACACACACACACCACACCTTCACTGGGTTAGGGCTCTCTCTCTCTCCTCTCTCTCTGACTCTCACACACACACACACACACACACACACACACACACACCACAACTTCACTGAGCTAGGGCTCTCTCTCTCTCCTCTCTCTCTGACTCACACACACACACACACACATCCCTATCTCTGCATTTCTCTATCTTGGTCTATTTCCTCACAGTCCTCTCTCTGTCCCCCAACTTCCCGTTCTCCACTTCCTCTGCTTATCAAACAAGCATGATGTCACCCCCAGGTCACCCCTAGGTTCCTGAAGGATGGAAAGAAGAGGGAACCTTCTTGTTGCTTTTCAACAGTAGCAAGCCTCCCGCCCCCGTATGACCAACGGACTTCCGTTGGTCTGAATGGTCTGTCCAGGACACATCCGGGGCGGTGGGGGGCAGGTGGGGGGCAGTTGAAAGGAGGGCTGAGGCTGATACACTCCATTGCTCCTTCTCTCTATAGACAGTCTGTTTAAACAGGGCCCGGGCAGGAAAATGAAAGAGAGAGAGAGAGAGAGACAGAGAGAGAGAGAGAGAGGAAGGGAGACACACACGCATCCATGTGCATTCTATCCATCAACAGTAAAGAGCAGAGACTGTTTTGGTGGGGAGGGTGTGTACAGTAACAAATTAAACATGGAGTTCATTCAATTCTACAAGCTGTTTTGTCTTTGACCGAGACATCAGCCACTCTCTCTGTGCTCCTCTCTGTGCTCCTCCTCTCTGTGCTCCTTCTCTCTGTGCTCCTTCTCTCTGTGCTCCTCTCTGTGCTCCTCACTGGATCTGAGCATGCTATGGTGCAGCACTGGATCTGAGCAATGCTGTGGTGCAGCACTGGATCTGAGCAATGCTATGGTGCAGCACTGGATCTGAGCAATGCTATGGTGCAGCACTGGATCTGAGTAATGCTGTGGTGCAGCACTGGATCTGAGCAATGCTATGGTGCAGCACTGGATCTGAGCCATGCTGTGGTGCAGCACTGGATCTGAGCAATGCTATGGTGCAGCACTGGATCTGAGCAATGCTGTGGTGCAGCACTGGATCTGAGCAATGCTATGGTGCAGCACTGGATCTGAGCAATGCTATGGTGCAGCACTGGATCTGAGCAATGCTATGGTGCAGCACTGGATCTGAGCAATGCTGTGGTGCAGCACTGGATCTGAGCAATGCTATGGTGCAGCACTGGATCTGAGCAATGCTGTGGTGCAGCACTGGATCTGAGCCATGCTATGGTGCACATCTAAGAGCTTCTTGTTCACACACACAACATTGTGTTCAGTTAAATGAACTTTCCTCGGCTCGGGCTGTCCTAGTCCACGGATGAGTAAGCACTTTTTAGAAAGGTTCAAAAAGCCTGGTTTCCTGGTTTGAGCGTCATAGAGGACGCAGAGGTTGATGTGGTTGTGTGCATGAACCCGCTCGTCAGTGCTCGTCACAGGGGAGCTGATCGACACAGGAGGAAGCCAGGGACCTGTCTTGTACAAGTCGCTCTCAAACTGTCAAACTGAAACATAACCTACATTTCACAGAGAGAACTTGGAACACTATGAAAGTGCCACATCAGCGGGAGTGAGGGTGTGGAATGATGAAGATGAGGGGGAGTTTTCAGCCCCCCCCGCCCCCAGCAGGCCAGCCTCTCTGGCCCCCAGCAGGCCAGCCTCTCTGGCCCCCAGCAGGCCAGCCTCTCTGGCCCCCAGCAGGCCAGCCTCTCTGGCCCTGGCTGCCAGTCACAGTTAATGTTAGGCCGTGAATCAACACATCACTTCCTCTGTCGGGGCATCATTGTTTGGTTTTTATTTACTTTTTATTTTAATATTTGAGTTTTGTTCCCTCTCAGTTCTTGCTGATAAGCCCTGGTGCTTGTGAAAGGCACGCCCTCGACTGCTCTTGTTAGCTAACTAAAAATAGGCGGTGAAGTAATGAGAATCAAGGGCGCTGTATTTACATTCTGGAGAGTTAGGGCTGCGTTAGAGGAGAAGTCTCTGCAGTGAGGTGGAATCCTTGCATGATGACTGAGGGGGAATTTCACTGTGCTTCGTCCAGGACGAGAGAGAGAGGGGCGAGAGAGAGAAGGGCGAGAGACAGAGGGGCAAGAGAGAGAGGGACGAGAGAGAGAGAGAGACGGGAGTAAAAGGTGATGCAAAGAGAGAAATAGAGAGAGAGAAATAGAGAGAGATGGAGGCGAGGAAGAGGGGAAAGACAAAGTATGTCACAGAGAGTAAAGGAGAATCATGAGTTGCACAGAGAAACATTTCGAGAGGAAGGGGAGGGAGTGAGAGAGAAACAGAAAAGGAGAAACGGAGAGAGACTCCAATAGAAAATGTGCAACACAGAGAGCTTACGTAAGTGAAGAAGAAAAAGACAGAGAGAGAGAAGGAGAGAGGAAGAGAGAGGTAGAGAGAGAGAGAGAGAGACAAGAGAGAGAGGAAACTGTCATCACAGCCATTACAAGGTGTGGTCTCAGAAGGCCTTGAGAGACAGACAAGAGTGCGTCTTCTCTCAATCTCTCATTCCTCTGTAATGACAAGAGAGATGGTGCGAGGCAGGGAGGCAGGGACGGAGGCAGGGAGGGAGGCAGGGGGAGGAAGATAAAGGAGGAGATGGACGTGGGATGGGGAGGGAGGATCCGGGCTTCCTGGCTGGGGACGGCGGGGCGGTTGTGTGGGGACGGCAGGGCGGTTGTGTGGGGACGGCAGGGCGGTTGTGTGGGGACGGCAGGGCGGTTGTGTGGGGGACGGCAGGGCGGGTTGTGTGGGGACGGCAGGGCGGGTTGTGTGGGGACGGCAGGGCGGGTTGTGTGGGGACGGCAGGGCGGGTTGTGTGGGGACGGCAGGGCGGGTGGTTTTATGAATGATTGGGATCGGAGTGGCACGTGGGCGGACGTGTCTGTCCCACCCCGCTCTTTCTTCAACTCTCCCCAGTGATGAACAGATTATCCTCAGAGAGAGAGAAAGAGAAGGGCGAGGAGAGGGCTAGAGAGAGGGAGGAGAGGGGACTAGAAAGAGAGGGGAGAAGCGTCCTCAATAAGCCTCTATGTCCTCTGTGAAGCCAGCTGGTGTGACAGAGCTGACAGTTGTGATGTCTGTTGTTGCTGTTTTTCGGTGTTGTGTCTGTCTGTCGTCTGTCTGTCTGTCTGTCTGTCTGTCTGTCTGTCTGTCTGACTGGCTGTCTGCCTGGCTGTCTGGCTGGTTGTCTGTCTGTCTGGTTGGCTGTCTGTGTCTGGATGGCTGTCTGGCTGTCTGGCTGGTTGGCCATAGAAAAACTAAAGCTACTGAAGCTAAAACAACGTTTTCTAGGTTTCACCTTTTCAATTAAGTTGAGAGCGCGTGGCTGAGGGGGACCGCACATCGACTGCATGCACTGTAGATAGATGTCTGATCGACTTGACTTAAAACAATAAACGGGGCCACAAAGTCTGTGTTTATGTCATTTCTCATGAATGGGGAAACCAAACTACTGTGCAGAGTCTAGGGGCAGAAGCCCATAACCATTAAGCCCACTGGAAACTATATCTGCTCCAATCTCCCTCTCTGTAGACTGGAAACAATTTACCCAGGTCTTGAGTGAGTAAAGCAATCGTGATTAGGCCTCTTGGGGAGGGTCAGTCGAAGGTCCAGTTGGGTCTCTAACAGTGGAGCTTTGTGATGTCAGTATCATGCATACTGTGACCAGCACAGTCAAACCCAGCATCTTACCCCTATGTAGACTGTGGGAAGCACAGTCAAACCTAGAATCTTACCCCCATGTAGACCATTAGCAGCCCAGTCAAACCTAGCATCTTACCCCCATGTAGACTGTGAGCAGCACAGTCAAACCCAATGCTCTTGCGAGGATCACAGTCACCAAGTTACCAAATCAGTCAGGTGGAAAGGGAACAGATTGCTCCACAAATCAGATCTCAACAGCCGCCAGCCCACCCCCCCCTCCCGCCAGCCACCCAAACCGAAAAAGTAGCATGATTGAACCTTATCTACAGGAAATAGCGTTAGCTGAAATTGGACTCTTGAGAGGAGCGAGGCTTGAAAGGGATGGCAGAGCCCCGGTCTTCATTACCCCGCTCCCCTGACACGCGGCTGGGCCTTGATCCCAAGCTGGGCCCTGGGAGGAACGCGGAAGGTGGACAGGGTGGGCTCCCCGCTTGGCCCTCGCTCTGGGACCGGCGGGCTGGACCCCCCATCAGCCTGGTATGCCGGTATGCATCTCCCAGGACCATTGGAAGGGTGGGTGGTGGGGGGGGCGGGTGAAGCGGGCGGGGCAATGCTTCTGACCATGTCGGGGGGACTTTAATTTCACCGTAGGCAGGCAGAGAGGATGGACGGATGAACGGATGAATGGAGGACTCCTCCCACACCTCCACCTCCACCCAAACCACCACAGTAAACCATCTCCTAATCTCTGGGATAGACGTTGGACTGTGTGACTGGTCGACTGGAAAAAAGGCCTTGTAAATAGCCCTGTACTTCGTCACCCCAGCAACCTCCGACCCAGTCCCTGCATCTTCGTATCATTCAAGCACAACAAACACTGAGCCCAGATTGTTCTGGTTCTGCACGGCCTCGTGTAATCTTTAATCTAGTGTAATCTCCTGGGTTTTTTGTCTCCAAGTGTCCAAGTTTCCAAGCCGATACACAGATTGCCGGGATGACCAAAACAACGAGTCCCCAATCCCACAATGCACTGCCAAGCTACCAATGAGAACTCTAGATTTTCAGAGTGTTTTCTCAACGACTTCTCCTTTTCCCAGGGTCCACTCTCAGAGAGCCTATTTGAGGCGGTCTATCAATTATGGAAAAAAAGCAGGATTCTTTGACCAGTTTAGGTTAGAGGTCATTATTTTGGGCGTAAATCACTTCTCAATAAAACAAGAACCCAAATTGTTTGCTCACATCCTCTGACAGCTTTTGATGGTCAATATGATCAAACTCAAATGCACAGCCACCAAAACAGAACAACTGCCACTAAAGTGCTCTATGACATGTTGTGTTCAGACACCATACAGTAGGTCAGTAACAGCCTACTGGGACCCAGGAGTCCAGCTCACTGCTGATCCTGAGGGAAGCTTACAGAAGAACAATCCACAGAGCCAACAGAAGCACGATACACTCACAACAGAATTACAATGAAACACCATATATGGTAAGAGTAAGCTTTCCTAGAGAGTAAAACCTACAGCAGAGGTCTTAAAGGCCCAAACTGTAGGTGCTGCGGAGATATGTGTCACAGAAACAGGGTCAGGTGACCCCAGAGGACAGATGTGTCACAGACACAGGGTCAGGTGACCCCAGAGGAGAGATGTGTCACAGACACAGGGTCAGGTGACCCCAGAGGAGAGATGTGTCACAGACACAGGGTCAGGTGACCCCAGAGAAGAGATGTGTCACAGACACAGGGTCAGGTGACCCCAGAGGAGAGCTGTGTCACAGACACAGGGTCAGGTGACGCCAGAGGAGAGCTGTGTCACAGACACAGGGTCAGGTGACCCCAGATCCTGCTGCCACTAGTCCCACTATGAGCCTAACAGTGGAGAGACTACTGCACTGTCTGTCCATGAGAGAGAGGGAGGAAGCATTCATTCTTCCCACCAAGGTCTCTGGGAAGGACCAGGTCCTGCTTTTTCGTTTTGGGTGGCGAGGTTATTATTTTAAAGTCTGTGAGGAGCGAGCGAGCGGGCGAGCGAGGGAGGGGGAGATAGAGAAACAGAGGGAAAGAGAGTTTGCCCACGGACGGCTATGTGAGTGCGGGTGAGAGAGCCAGCACTGAAGAGACTAGGGCTAGACCTGTTACACAAAAAACGGGTTCCTTTGACTGCCACTCCTTCCCAGGTTGGTAACCTAGTCCCTGAGGAAGATTCTCATCTTCTCAGCCTCTCTGCCTCTCTGCCTCTCAGCCTCTCAGCCTCTCTGCCTCTCTGCCCTACACCCTGGGGGGTGGAACGTACAGCACACAGTCACTAAACTGACCTACATACTATACTGTACCATTGGTTGTATCACATACTTATGAGAAAATATAAGGTTTTTAGAGAGGGTCTAGATACTGTTTCCACCTTTCTCCTCTGTCAGTATCCCTCCTTTTATCTCCTCTTTATGCAATAACGAAATATTTTATTCTGTACCTATCCTATTCTGCAAGATATATCTATAACCATAATGTGCACCAGTGTAGCTTGTTTCCTGCTTTTTACAATTACATTTCTATCTTTAAACAAACAAAACAATTTTACAACAACGTTATTATATCCCTAAGCAGATTAAAGTGCATCATTCAATCTGATATTTTATTGCTCCTATTGTGTGTATTCTTCACATTACCTCAGTTTTTTACTTATTCTGTATTTGTGCAGACGGTATTATCGAAAACTTTAAATGTTACTTCTAGATTAATAAAAAAAATCTCTCTTTCAGTATTTCTATTTCTCTGTAAAAAAAAATATTGGTCCAGTGGAGTCTCTTTCTGTATCTCTCTCTCTCTCTCTGTCTATGTTTCTGCCTTACCTGCTATCTCTCTCTCCCCCTCTCGCTCTTCCTGCCTCTCTTTAATACACATTTTCTCTCATTCTGTGTCTATGCGAGTGTCCCATGTGTGTGTTCATGCGAGCGCTGGTCCCTGTAGTCCAAGCTGGATATAGGGGGGGGACCTGTCTCTCTTTGGGTCTCAGGGAGGAAGGCCCCTTCAGCCACAGACACAGGAAACTCTCTGTGGGGTCTGAGGGAGGGAGGCCCCTTCAGCCACAGACACAGAACTCTCTGGGGGTCTGAGGGAGGAAGGCCTCTTCAGCCACAGACACAGGAGAACTCTCTGTGGGTCTGAGGGAGGGAGGCCCCTTCAGCCACAGACACAGAACTCTCTGGGGGTCTGAGGGAGGAAGGCCCTTTCAGCCACAGACACAGAACTCTCTGGGGGTCTGAGGGAGGAAGGCCCTTTCAGCCACAGACACAGGAGAACTCTCTGTGGGTCTGAGGGAGGAAGGCCCCTTCAGCCACAGACACAGGGAACTCTCTGTGGGTCTGAGGGAGGGAGGCCCCTTCAGCCACAGACACAGAACTCTCTGGGGGTCTGAGGGAGGAAGGCCCTTTCAGCCACAGACACAGAACTCTCTGTGGGTCTGAGGGAGGAAGGCCTCTTCAGCCACAGACACAGAGAACTCTCTGTGGGTCTGAGGGAGGGAGGCCCCTTCAGCCACAGACACAGAACTCTCTGTGGGTCTGAGGGAGGAAGGCCTCTTCAGCCACAGACACAGGAGAACTCTCTGGGGGTCTGAGGGAGGAAGGCCCCTTCAGCCACAGACACAGGAGAACTCTCTGTGGGTCTGAGGGAGGGAGGCCCCTTCAGCCACAGACACAGAACTCTCTGGGGGTTTGAGGGAGGAAGGCCCTTTCAGCCACAGACACAGAACTCTCTGTGGGTCTGAGGGAGGAAGGCCTCTTCAGCCACAGACACAGGAGAACTCTCTGTGGGTCTGAGGGAGGGAGGCCCCTTCAGCCACAGACACAGAACTCTCTGGGGGTCTGAGGGAGGAAGGCCCTTTCAGCCACAGACACAGGAGAACTCTCTGTGGGTCTGAGGGAGGGAGGCCCCTTCAGCCACAGACACAGGAGAACTCTCTGGGGGTCTGAGGGAGGAAGGCCCCTTCAGCCACAGACACAGAACTCTCTGGGGGTCTGAGGGAGGGAGGCCCCTTCAGCCACAGACACAGGATAACTCTCTGTGGGTCGAGGGAGGGTGGTCCTTCAGCCACAGACACAGGAGAACTCTCTGGGGGTCTGAGGGAGAGAGGCCCCTTCAGCCACAGACACAGGAGAACTCTCTGGGGGTCTGAGGGAGAGAGGCCCCTTCAGCCACAGACACAGGAGAACTCTCTGGGGGTCTGAGGGAGGAAGGCCCCTTCAGCCACAGACACAGGAGAACTCTCTGGGGGTCTGAGGGAGAGAGGCCCCTTCAGCCACAGACACAGGATAACTCTCTGGGGGTCTGAGGGAGAGAAGCCCCTTCAGCCACAGACACAGGAGAACTCTCTGTGGGGTCTGAGGGAGAGAGGCCCCTTCAGCCACAGACACAGGAAAGTAATGAGGGCAAGGTGACTCATTCCCACCAGAGCAGGTTGACCTGGACACACACGCACACAGGGGTTGGCTGAGTCAGAAACAGTAAAAAGAGAGAGTGAGACAGAGAGGCATATATAGAGTAGAGATACAGAGAGAAGAATGAAAGAGAGAGGAGAGAGAAAGAGAGAGAGAGGAGAAAGGAAAGAGACAGACGTAGAGAGAGAGGAAAGAGAGAAAGAGAGATAAGGCTGCTCCACTGATCCGGGGACAGCTGTTGTGGTGCTGCCTGCAGCTCCAGTCCTGATGCAGGCTGAGATAGAGGCAGCGGTGACAGGGGTGCCTGAGGCTGGACGAGGCAGCGGCAGCAGCAGCAGCAGCAGTTGCTCCACAGGCCTGCAGAGGAAGGCCCGCGCATCTGTCTCTACACCTCAGCCCGGTGCAGCAGGGCTGCAGAACGCAGCTGTTTCCTAAACTTAACCTCCCAGCACAGATCTGGGCTTGACAGAGAGCGGTGTGCTGGTGGAACCCAGTTACATTGGTAGAACTCACTCTTCAGTGTAAATAGCATTCCATCAAATTGAAGTTGGTCAGTTGGGTTTGCTGGAAACTAAGGACCTGAAGTTGAACCCAAGTAAATGTGGAAGCAATGCTGATGAGTGCGTGGGTGGGTGGTTGTGTGTGTGATAATGTGTGTGTGGCGGTATGTAGGAGTATCTGTGTGTGGGTATGATTACAGTAAGTGTGTGTGTGTGTCTGTGTGGTTATGTGTTTTAAAGCCCAGGTCAGCTGTGGCGGGCAGCTGTGAGAAGCTAACCCAAAGACAGAGAGACACATCTGAACACAAGTGGCCCATGACAGATGTGCGCTCCTGCACAGCCACTGCACTCAGAGAGCTCCAAAACCCCTCTGTGCTCACTGCACAGCCACTGCACTCCGAGCTCCAAAACCCCTCTGTGCTCACTGTAATGGACTGCCCTGTGTGTTGTACTGTGCAATGGAACACGCTACGCTTTACTGTTATGTCTTTCATATACATTTACGGTAGATATTGAAGTCATTGAGGAAAAGGACTGTAGTCCTTTGGTGTGGACAGAACCCCCGTAAGTAGAAACCGTTTACGGGAATCTAGACCTGAGGAGTTTCACTAGAGAAGAAGGCCGGAGTCAGATGGTTAGTGAAAATGACAATGTGACCACTACTTGTTTCTTTTATGATGGGGCTAACCACAGAGGGGATCACACTGTAGGATACAGTAAAAAATTATAATCAGAGTTTCCAAATGATGTTCCTGCTACTGCTAATAATACTACTACAACAACAAAAACTAGAGAGCATGCAATTTCTGGGGAAATTGTGAGGGTGTGCCTGTTTGCGTCGGTTGCAGGTGGGTCCGTCCCTTTAAGTTGTTCCCTTCTAGTGATATTTTCAAGCATTTAGCCTACTCATAGGCTATTGCATAATTCATTAAGAACACCCTTGGAAAGAAGCTACTGTAACAACGTTATCACTGGCAATATTTCAGATGGAATCGCGATTCAAACAGTATGTCTGCTAACTGAAAATATGCCCCCAAAAAACCCTAAATAAGTTTGACATTTATTTAGTAGAAAATCGCTCATGCATAAAAAGCTCAATAGCGATCATTGTCAGTAACGACTGCCGATATAGCCCTTTGTGGAGAAGCTGCCCCGGTAAATTGTATACTACAGTGTTCATCTTGGTAGCTAGCGATTGCGTTGGTGGCAGGACGAGCTGGTGGCTGGACGATTTGTACAGTACCTCCCAGAAGCGGTCTGGAACGGAAGACTACAAGGTAGCAAATTAGCTGTAGCTAGCTAGGTAGAGTAAATAGTTAGCTATCACCATAGCCTCTTTGCTTGTGGTATTACACATCGTTGACTTGCAATGTCATGTCTAATAAATAACAAAACAAACATTTATTTGTGAGGAATGGTTATTTTAACAATTGAAAACAGATGTATCACAGACCGCTGTCGTATGTGTCGCATGTCGCCCGGGCAACAGAGGGTAATGTCATGATGCTAACTACAGACTACTGTTTCGGAAAATATATGCACTTAATAATATCAGCATATATGATATTGTACATAACATTACAGAATGTTGCTTTGTATGACAATGTTAAATGAGTAATTATCACCCTGGCTTCTTTGCTTCTGGCATTTCAAGTTAGCCTAGCTATCTCCCAGAAGTTAACGAGCTGCTAAACGAATGTTCTTCTACAGCCTGCCAGTCACGCGTGTTTTCGTGACGTTAGTGACGTTAGGAACGTCAATGACTGTGGCTAGCAAGTTAGCCACATTAGCTTCACTTTTCGCCACAAAAATGTACTTTAAGCTTAAACCATGCATCGGAACGTAAATTCTGATACAAGCAACTCAATCGCTACCAAGACGGAACGTTTTACCGGGTCGTTCTCTATGTAGTCCAAATATTGACCGAGTTTTAGGGGTGGGAAAATAAACAATAATAAATATATATGTGAGATTACAAAGGATTGCCACGTCATCGTGGCACACCCAATAAATAATGATACGCAAACAATGAATCACTTATTAATAACACATTTTAATTTGTTTTCAACAAATGTTTGCATCATCTTACATTTGAAGTATTTGTATTGCAATTGTAAAACGTATAATTGCAAATGTAAACAAAATAACACTATCAAACATATCCAATATATAACCATTATACACATCAGTGACACAAACCTTATTTTATACTGTGCTCAATTAATTATTCTTACTGAACGAATCATTTACTGTACCATCTGTGTTTACCCATTTGTAACAGAGTCGATAGTAGTTAGTTGATCTCATGCTCCAGCGCCCCGCCCTTCCTCCCTCACATCACACACAGTAAAAACACAACTTCTATGGTTTGTTACTGTGGGTTATCAAAAGAAACAGAAAACGAACTCATCTCAGATTAGCTTTTTCCCCCACCCTCATTTCAAGATCACAAGTTAGAAATATAATAGTCAATGTCATCACAAAGCTACAGGCCCAGGAAATACCCAAGAGTCACTCAACAGCTCACAAAGTTACAAGCGTATTTTACACTGAAACAGTCTGACAGCGTCAGTCAGACTCTGTGTCATTTCCCACAACAGTGAACATGAACAGTGAGCATGAACAGTGAGCATGAACAGTGAGCATGAACAAAACTTTCCAGCAGTAATACAAGAAGCCTCATTAACCCAGAGCAAAGGAAGGATCAACAAGCAACAGCAAGAAAGAAAGAAAGAAAGAAAGAAAGACTGGTTTCACTCAAAACAACTGTGGATCGCAACACACCTTCATCTCTTGTCAACAGAAGGTGCCGTCCAGGGCACATACACATTCACACATCTCAGATTCAAAACGAGCTCATTGTCTACCGCTTCAGACGGATCTCACGTCTGAGTTACCCAAACCTCCCAGTCTGGCTGGGCCTCAGGAACGTGCTTTGGTTCAGACACACCTCTGAGAAGATGGAGCCACCCCACACACACACACACACATGTGGGCCTTCTTGTGTGAAGCAGCTGCTCACCCCTGCCTCTCTCCTCACACTGCCGTCCACTTCAGGTCGGCAAGCTTGCCAGTCTTACCTGAGGCAGGCGTGACCCCGAGGCAGGCGTGACCCCGAGGCAGGCGTGACCCCTGAGGCAGGCGTGACCCCGGGATAATCCAGACATGTTTCCATCCTAGAACAAGAAAATATACCAAGTTAATGAACTGCAGTGCTTAACTGATGACTATTTTCAAGTTAGTAAATGAATCGATTTGAAGAAGAGAGAGAGTTCTCTATCATAATATTCCTTCAGAAGGCTTTTAAAAAGAAAATGTTTTACCCTGAACCTTTTAACTATGAGCCAACCAACTATTCTCCCTATTCAAGTCTAATCTCTGGTTTAAACCAAACTAATTGTCGTATGTGGATCAGAAAGACCCTGTGGATATTTCCCTAGCAGAGAAGCTAAGGGCGCTAGCTTCACATCCTAAAGCTCATTATTTTCATTCCACAGCTGGGAGGTGCCAACAGTAAGGCAAGGTTCACTTCACCTGGAAGGTAAGCTACAGGGAAGTGAGCGAACGGTGTTCTCAAGAAAAGGAGGAACGGAGGGAGTGAGGGGGGGCAAGCGGGCGGGGCGGGCGGGGCGCTTGATCATGAAAGCCGGCAAGATGTGAAGTTGTCAAAACACATATTTCTTTTTTTCCCACAAAGTGAATACAAGAGCATAAATATAAAGAGGCTGAATGAAGAGAGGTCTAAAGTAAAGGCTTCTGAAGCCAGGAAACGGGAGAGGATGAAGGATGATGTGGAAGACATGGAGGATTTAAGTTCCTCTATTGTTTGAAGACTCCTACTCAAACGCCTTTCATTATCTCGCCTCGTCTTTGAAACCTGAGCACTTGGCAGAGCTCATTGGGTCGTTAGACACCATTCTATATGTTCAAGCATGACTGTCAAGGCGTTCTTGCTAAGCAATTGTCGCTACAACTAACAAAGAGATCTCCAAGATATGTAAGATATTGAAGCTCAGAAGACATCACTAAAAAAGTGTGTTTGTAAATCGGTAGAGATAGAGTTGTGGTGGTGGTAATTATAATGTTCTTCCTTTTAAAGGGGTCATAGAGGAGATGGTTTCGACAGGTCCTCCATTCATCCCACATCATGTTGGTAATCTAAACACCAGTGAAAGCAGAGGAATGTTTCCCTTCCAGGGAGAACCTACAGAACAATCCTTAACCCACCACGACCCCCCCAGAACCCCCTCTCACGACCCCCCAGAACCCCCTCTCACGACCCCCCCACACTTGTAAAGGAGAAGAAGCAGCTCTATTTTATCAGTCAGGCTGGAATGCCGTTCTGTTTGGGTCATGTCTGTTTGGGTGTGTGTCTAACAAGTATCCAGGTGGAAGTCAACAAAGAATCAAAGCCTCAGGTGGTATCTTCCAGCCTCAGGTGGTATCTTCCATCCATTCTAGAACCTTCCGCCTGTCCTCAGAGTCTAATCTACCCATTGATCCAGATGCTTTGATTGGTGAAGGACAGGCTGAGCAAACAGCCATGCCCAGCACCAGCAGGTGAGGCAGGCCTGGAGGTGACCGGCAGACGGGTCCTCTCACTGTGTTCAGGGTGCTGTTCCTTCTCATTCATGGCAGGTAAACAGTACGCAGCAGCGGATTAACGCACTTCTGTGTCGCCCTTCTGAATCTTTGTCGGAAGGCCTGTTTGTCCAAGGCCGTGGAATCTCCCTGTGTGTTTATATGTGTCCTTGTCTGATGTTGTCAGCCAGATGTTCTTTTACTGTGCCCATGCAGGACCCAGGACACACACACACAGCATTGAAAGAGATGTAACAGCTCATCAAGAAAGAGAAAAGAAAGAGAAAGAGAGAAAGGTAGAGAGAGGCAGAGGTGCCTGCTGAGGACACAGGACCACATTCCTGTCCTGTTGTTGCAGGCTTTGTGTCCTCTGTTCTGGGGGAGGGTGGAAGCCTTGACATGGGGAGGGAGAGAGAGAGAGAGAGAGAGAGAGAGAGAGAGAGAGTGAGACAGACAGAGACAGAGAGAGAGACATAGAGAGAGAGAGAGAGAGAGAGCGAGAGAGAGGGTAGACAGAGAGAGAGAGAGAGAGAGAGAGAGGGTGAGAGGATGAGAGAGAGAGAGAGATGAGAGAGAGAGAGAGAGAGAGAGAGAGAGAGAGAGGGGTACTGCGAGAGACAGACAGGGAGAGATATAGTAGAGATATAGACAGGGAGAAATGGACAGGGAGAGAGGGGGACAGTAGAGATATAGACAGGGAGAGATGGACAGGGAGAGATGGACAGGGAGAGAGAGGGACAGTAGAGATATAGACAGGGAGAGATGGACAGGGAGAGATGTACAGGGAGAGAGAGGGACAGTAGAGATATAGACAGGGAGAGATGGACAGGGAGAGACAGACAGGGAGAGAGAGGGACAGTAGAGAGACATCAGAGAACAGAGGATGGCCTCACAAAAGAACCTGTCTCCAGCCATACTGCAAGCTCACGCCTCTTACTTTCCAAGTAGACCTAACCGCTGTGCTTAACCTTGCGTGGCTCTGCTAGCAGACCAGACCAGACCAGGCCTGCCAGCCCCACCAGCTCCCACCCTGGGAGGGAAGAGAGGGGGGGACAGGAAGTTCCGTGGCCTCAGTGTCGAGGGCCCCCCCCACAAGACCAGTGGTGTCGGCAGGGTTCAGGTGGAGAGGAACACTAGGATGGCTCACTAATGGTCCAGCGGGTCACGGCAGGCCTGGGTAAGAGGGCCCTGGGGCTGGCTGAGGGGCCACAGTCGAGACCCCCGACCCCCCGCCCCCCCCTAACCACCGTCATACCGCCACTCACTCATAGGAAATGAAGGGTGTGACAGAAGATGACAGGGCTCATTCGAGAGGTCAAACCCTCAGAACCCACACACACACACCCACACACACACACACCCCACGTCTATCTTTAGCAGCTGAGGCAGCGGTGGCAGTGTTGCGTCCAGAGAAGCACACATTAGCTGCATCCACCCTTCCCCCAATACCTTTCAGCGCCTTAACGGCCTGTCTTCAGCCCTAAGCCCCCGCTCTCTCACACACACACACACACACACACACAGACACACACACTCACCACACACACACACTCACACAGCAAGTTAGGGCCGAACACAGAAATGTCCTACAGTGGGGAACAGCTGCATTGGCCGGTCTGGATTGAGCCCAGTAACCTCGAGGCCACAAAGAGCTGCTTGTGCCCTCCGGCTCACTAGGAACATAAAACACAAGAGATGAGCCTGGCCACGCAGCCTCTGCCAGAGCCATGCACATCCCCGGGCAGGAACTGGGCACAAGTGGCACAGACACACACTAATGAACACATGCACATTCATGTCCCACACTCATGTGCATGTGCCGACACACACTCGGAAGAACACACACACACACTCGCACACTAATGAACACACACATCTCAATAGTCCCAATATCAGGCAAACGCACACACACACAATCAGGAATGGCCCCCCCGCCACACACACGCACACACACGCACGCACACACACACACACACACACAATCAGTAATGCCCCCCCGCCACACACACACACACACACAATAATTTGCCCTCCGACCCCTACCTCAAGCTGGAAGCACAAAGGAAAGCCCTTCAATGACCCTTTTTGGTGGGCGTGTCTAAGTCAGTGTGTGTGCAAAGGTGTAAACAGCGATCTGTCACTACGTCATTCGTCATAGCATACTTGCACACGCTGAAGAATTTGAAGGAAAAATAGCTAAAACCAAGGATAAGAAAAAGCATTTCTTTCCTTCTTCATGGAAGACAAAATAACACAAAACCTTTATCTGAAGCTACTGGAGCTAACACGGGGTGCTTTATGACCCAGGGGTTTTTAGAGGCGGCCATGTTTCTGGACGTCTTTGCTGAATCATGCCTCCTGTCCATCGTTACACAGCCATGACACAGCTCTCTCTCTGTGTGGCCAGGCTCAAGGTCCGCAGGAGGGGGGAGGGTGGAGGGGGGAGGGGGGGGTAACAGGGTGGAGACAGGAGGGAATCCCTCCAGAACGTGACTGCCCTCTTTGTCCCCATCTCCCCCACCCCCACCCCGCCTCTGAATCTCCACTGTTCGAAGAACCATGTTATGTGGCTTTCAGGGGAAAAAACTGATCAGTAGTGTGCTCTGAGAGAGTGCACTGCGTGGATCAGTAGTGTGCTCTGAGAGAGTGCACTGCGTGGATCAGTAGTGTGCTCTGAGAGAGTGCACTGCGTGGATCAGTAGTGTGCTCTGAGAGAGTGCACTGCGTGGATCAGTAGTGTGCTCTGAGAGAGTGCACTGCGTGGATCAGTAGTATGCTCTGAGTGCACAGTGTGGATCAACCCGACGACCTCCGCCGTTTAAAAAAATATTTACGTCTCGTTGCATCAGCAGGGCGTGAATCCCAGTGCCAGATGGGTCGTCCTGCGCGGGAGGGGTGCTGGTGGTACCGGGGGGGGCCAGCAGGATGAATGGAGCATCACCTGCAGTTTGTTTAAATCATTTTCTCCTCATCCTTCAGCTGCCCATGCTGCTGACCACTCAGCCATGCAGCTGTGAGCCATTCATAACCCCCACACACACGCTCACACACACACACACACACACACACATGTATTCCTAAACACACACGTGCACACACAGTGCTACAGTAGACTGGATCAGTTAAGGGATAACCACTCGGTGTGGACTGGTTGGTGTGGGGAGAAGAACAGAGGACTCTAACATCTGCCCATGCAAATGACCAGAGAGAACAGACTGAAGCACCTGGTATCTGCTCTGTCACCATGATACTTCCCCTCGCACATCAGGACCCCCCCAGCCTGGCTCTCACACACACACACACACACACACACACACACTCACACACACACACACACACACACACACACACACACACACACACACACCACACACACACACACACACACACACACACACCACACACACACACACACACACACACACACACGCACACGCACACGCACACCACACGCACACTCACACTCACACTCACACTCACACGCACACGCACACTCACACTCACACGCACACGCACACTCACACGCACACGCACACCACACGCACACTCACACGCACACGCACCACGCACACGCACACGCACACTCACACGCACACGCACACTCACACTCACACGCACACGCACACTCACACTCACACGCACACGCACACGCACACACACCACACCACACCACACCACACCACACCACACTCACACCACCCACACCACACGCACACTCACACACACCACACACACTCACACACTCACACACACCCACACCACACTCACACACTCCACCACACGCACACACTCACCCACACTCACACCACTCACACACTCCACACACTCACACTCACACTCACACTCACACTCACACTCACACGCACACCACACCACACCACACCACACACCACACACACACTCACACACACACACACACACACACACACCACACACACACACACACACACTCACACACCACACACACACACACACACACACACACACACACACACACACACACACACACACACACACTCATTCACACCTACCTACACGCAAACACACACATACCCACACGCAAACACACACACACACATACCTACACGCAAACAGATACATGCAAATATGCCGTCAACCTTTTTGATAGTAATGTAAGTTACTACTGTAGTCGTAGCAACAATACCATTTCAGTAAGAGAGACCCCTTCCGTGTCTAACAGGACTACCACAGACGTCCCGCACAACCAGAGGCAGTACACTGTTTCTGCATCCAGCTGTATCATCCCCATGGTGACAGCCTGACACGAGGTCCTGTGCCCTAAGGACATTTTTGATCTTTCAAAAGGCATCCCATAATACGACTGAGCCAGATGAGGCACAATTAGAGTCTTATATCAGTCAGCAGACTCGACATATTTGTGACGCTGCTCAATGAACAGATTATCTCAATGAATGTCCCCCCGTACAAGTAGAGGCTTCTAACCTCAAGACTGACGAGGCTGTTTCCGATGCAAGGCCTTGTTCATGACTGGAACCACACCGACATGAGGAACACACTCCAGTTTGGGACGGTGGATAGCTACACCGTGCTGGTAGCTGATGTGTGGAACAGTCATGCCTGTCCGAGTCACATGACAAATACATTGTCAGTCAGAAACGTTTTTTTTTCTTTTTCGTAAAGTGCGATGATGTTTGTAGCGAGACGGCGAGCTGACAAGAACACACAAAAAGCAGGTCGCTTCCCACGCTGTACTGCTCCATGTTTCTCCTGAGGAAACCGGCATGTCTGACACTGATGAATGAGCCAGAAGAGACGCTTTTGGTTTTCACTCATTCATGTTCTTGTCAACTTAGGGAACTAACTCTGAGGAAGTCGGCCTCTAAAGACCAAAATAGCCACGACCAGCTGATGCTTCTGAAATCAGCTCCTTAAACATGCACAGGGCCCTCAGTGTTTCAGGCAATAATAAGATTAGTCCCAAAAAAGTGAGATTCTGGGCTCAAAGTTGTAGGCTATTGTTAAATATAAAAGACGTTTTGCCCTGTAATACCAAGAAATCAAGAGCTTGTTGGCAGAGATAGTCGGCATTCTCCAGATGACTGTCTGATTAAAGTTAATTGTAGCGTCACCTCTGTTGCCCTGAAATTTAAACATTCCTCAGTCTATTTTGGAGGATTATTGGAGGATTCCTTTTCATCAAGTCTGAGAAAAAGAATCTGGCAGAAGACTGAATGGAAAATCCTCATATACTGCTCAGAGATGGGACTAAACGTTAACTGTTGCCGGGCGAACAAAGGTGCACATGACAGCAGGACGACTGATCCCATGTGATTGGTTGATAATTGCCATGTTTGGAATGATGGAACATTCTTTTGTAATCTGGGCCACCGCCACTGTGCCATGGTCCATTTACAGTGAAGGTGAATGATGTAATTGATTGACAGAATCACATGATCCTTGTTCATGTATGCACACATAATGACTAATAGACTGTTAATTATGACGAAGAAAAATCTAAACTGCGACAGTTCCAAACATTCCAAAATCGAATCATTCATGAATCTGTGTAAAAACTGCTCCTCGACTGGAGGGTTTCAAACTGTGGTCCCCTTGTGTCAACTTACAGCCAGAGCCCTCGTCTACAGTGTGTTGCTGAGCTACCAACAGATAGCAGAACATTTCAATAATCTAACTAAAAGGTAGAAGGAGAGATGAGCTGGTGAGGACGGTGTCTGTGGAGAGATGAGCTGGTGAGGACGGTGTCTCTGGAGAGATGAGCTGGTGAGGACGGTGTCTGTGGAGAGATGAGCTGGTGAGGACGGTGTCTGTGGAGAGATGAGCTGGTGAGGACGGTGTCTGTGGAGAGATGAGCTGGTGAGGACGGTGTCTGTGGAGAGATGAGCTGGTGAGGACGGTGTCTGTGGAGAGATGAGCTGGTGAGGACGGTGTCTGTGGAGAGATGAGCTGGTGAGGACGGTGTCTGTGGAGAGATGAGCTGGTGAGGACGGTGTCTGTGGAGAGATGAGCTGGTGAGGACGGTGTCTGTGGAGAGATGAGCTGGTGAGGACGGTGTCTGTGGAGAGATGAGCTGTGAGGACGGTGTCTGTGGAGAGATGAGCTGGTGAGGACGGTGTCTGTGGAGAGATGAGCTGGTGAGGACGGTGTCTCTGGAGAGATGAGCTGGTGAGGACGGTGTCTGTGGAGAGATGAGCTGGTGAGGACGGTGTCTCTGGAGAGATGAGCTGGTGAGGACAGTGTCTGTGGAGAGATGAGCTGGTGAGGACGGTGTCTGTGGAGAGCTCGGGTATTTGCCGCTTGTGTGAGCTCACAAACATCTCCATCACCACAACACGTCTGCTCCTTCCAGCTGCAGATACAGCCCCGTGGAACATGACTCAGCACCACCAGTGTGGTGTGTGCATGGCCCTATGCATTACAGAAGAGTTTGCACACTTTGTGTTTGTGTATGTGTGCAATGTGCATATGTGTGCGCATGTGTGTGTGTGTGTGTGACAGAGGATGTGTGTGTGGGATGAGGTTCCTGAGCCCACCATAGGGTTAATTCTCTATATAGATTACGAGGTTAGATTTAAGGGAAACACTTGACACACTTGATGAGATGAAACTCAAAATTATTTCTCAAAACGATTTCCCCAACAAATACAAATCAAGAACTCACGTTCTTTTTACTTTAAATGTTATCTTTGAGCTTCAAATGCTCATTTCTAGACAGAGATACAGAGTTGACTGGTGTCAGTCAGCGGTATGTGTGTGCGTGTTTGAGTTTGTATGTGTTTGCTTGTGACAGTAAGAGAGACTAAGTTAAGAGAGTGTCAGAGTGTTCCTGTCTCTCATCTCCACCACCATCTCCAAACTAAACAGTTCCCAGCCAGTGTATGCACTGTACTGTATCTGACGTCACACTGACAGACTATTGAGAAATTATTAATGACATGCCCCACCAACCATTTGCTATACAATGGAGGATGTTCAAACTGTCAACTCTTGTGTCAACAACTGGTTAAAGTTGGTCTCTTGGTAGTCAACTGAATGTTTGAAGCTTTATTCTAGATCTCTACAGATCTAGGTTTCTCAGGTTCCATAACATGAGACGAAATCTCGCCTCCACCTCGGTTTCTCTCTCCGCTCTCATGTCCTGGTTGCTGTCTTGTCGTTCACTTTGTGGCCATTTAAACCTGCCCTGTTCCACTTGTGTGGTTTCACCAGTAAAGGTCATCTGTCACAAGTGTTCTTTACTAGAATGCATCTGACTAAGGCTGCATAAACAAAAGGTCTGAGCAGTTCTTCATTCGAAATGGGCAAACACCTTTTCTTTCTAAAACCTATTCATTCAAAACTGTTCAAAGATATTGCTGCTGTGAACGTCTTTTAATTTTTAATACATTGGGAAGATACTGTGGGCGTGGGTGTGGGTGGGAAAGTGACTAAATGACTTTTAGACGACGGCACCTGAAAATGAAACCTAGCGTCCTTGTGTGTCTGATTATGCATGGTGGACAAGGAGGGGAAACTATGATGGAACTATTCACTATTTCAAAGCCCACAGACAGACAATGGATTTTCGAAACTCAATGGCGGCAAACACATTAAAGAGAGACGTGACACACATTGGCACATTTTTATTTACAAAGCCTTGACTGGGAAGCTTCCTCGTTATTTAACAGAAATGCTGCACATTTCAGATGGGCTTTATCAGACCCGCTCCACTGACATGCTTATGCTTTATGTCCCACAAACCCGGTCTGAGCTGGGAAAGACAGCTTTTAGCTTCGGTGCCCCCGACTCCTGGAACAACTTACAGCTAAAAATTAAACTAAATACATTCATATCCTTTGGCCAATTTAAACAGACTATCTTGGATCTGCCAAACTCTACTTGTAACTGTTTTAATTAGACTATATTTTACTTTGTTGTTTGTTTTTCTCTTCTCTTCACTTGTTGTGTATTTGATGTATTTGCACTGAATATTTTGTATGTATTGTTGTTTTGAATTTGTTTTGACTCGACGTCATTGGAAATGAGGGTCACCCCTCAATTGGTCTCTCGAGGATAAATAAAGGTTAAATGAAAATGAAATGAAAATGTAAAGCTCTTCTTAGGTTGACAAAAGAAGAACACATTCCAGTAACTGAGTCTGAAATAGCCAGTGGTTAACCTCTGTTCTCTTGTCACGGATGAGGAAAGTTCTTGACTGAGATGTTGGGTATTCATCAGGGTGAACACACACCTTGTTCCTTCAGTCTTTAAGGACCGAATTGGGAAAGTGAAGAAGGAAAACCGGATCTAGCTCTCATTTCAAACTGTCTGGATCGTGGAACGCAAATCCTAAATGTTGAAGACAACTAAATATACCTGCTGTATCTGTAGCCTGTAGCATCTGCACCTGGTTAATATACCTGCTTTAATGAGACAAAGGACATCATTACCACTGTAATAATTCACGTTTGCACGTTTGAAAATGTTATTTGATTGCTTCCGCTAAAGAAAATTGTCCACTAGATTCTACGGTTGATCAGAACTGACCGTCCATAGCAGTGGCCTGTTATTCGTAGCAGCGATCTGCAATTCAGAAATAACAGACCGTAGAATGCAGTAATTGACCGATCAGATTAGAGTATTCATCAAAACCGTGTAATACATTTCATTAAACAATCATAAAAGTGGCCATGTCAAACTATACAGTACAATGAGTAAAGTATCTATACCATTAGCTGGTGAATACAGTTGAAATCACGGTATTCAGTTCAGGCAGAAAAGAAGCTATAAAAAGAAAAATGATCGAAGATTTGTGTCCCAACGAGGTCAGAGAAGTGAAAATGCCACCAGCACAGTCAGGGAAGATCCCTTCGTAAAGAACAATGAGAGAGAGGGCATCTACATACCAGCAGGCTGAACCCTAGCACTTCTAAACAGCTCTCTAGTCAGGTCCTATAATGTAATAACACAGCTCCTGTAATATAGGGAACCCAGTGAGGGGGGGGGGTTTGGCTCGGGGTGAGAGAGGGGTTATCAATCTTGCTCAATTGTCTTGAGAAGAGAGAATGTTTTGAGTTTGAGAGACATCAGCAAATATTAGGATTTATACTGATTATTCAAGAATGTGCTAGAGAAAGGAGAAGATTATACACTGCATAAAGGTTGTTTGGAACATGTTTGAATAATGAGAACTGCCTTCTAGAGTTATTGACGTTCGAAATTATAAAATAAATGATCTGATAAAAATTGTATTTTCTTAAACATGAATTAATAAACGATATACTTTGCAAGTGCCATCCATTTAAAACGCGACATGTGGGAAACAATCATTGGTCGCCACACTGCAATGTCTCATAACCCCAAATCTTAAGTTAACAGTTTGAGTAGATGAAGAGCATTTTAAAGCAGGATGATGAATTCCATCCTCTGAAGTAGCAGTCTTACTCTGCCCTTTGCTCTGAGTGCTGACTTGCAGTTTGCTTCTGGCAGAGACTACAAACAGCCCGCGTCCCGGCTCCTCTCTGACCCCCAGTCACACTGAGGGAAGGGCTCAACGTGTGGGTCAGCAAGAGAGGGGGAGAGAGAGACAAAGACAGAGAGAGACAAAGACAGAGAGAGAGAGAATGACAAAGACAGAGAGAGAGTGACAGAGAGAGAGAGTGACAAAGACAGAGAGAGAGAGTGACATAAGGGGGGAGGGTCAAAGACAAAAAACGAGGCATTTCCTGACATGAAACCGGCTCCTCTGGGTCACACCACCCCCCACCCCCCTCGCGTTGTGACCAAACTGTGACCAAACTGTGACCAAAGGGAGACAACTAAAAGCAAACGTTAGAAGGTGTCTGCAGAGTTCAACAAGGTCGGGACCCTGAGCATGGGACAGAGTCAGGACTGAGCATGGGACAGAGTCAGGACTGAGCATGGGACAGAGTCAGGACTGAGCATGGGACAGAGTCAGGACTGAGCATGGGACAGAGTCAGGACTGAGCATGGGACAGAGTCAGGACTGAGCATGGGACAGAGTCAGGACTGAGCATGGGACAGAGTCAGGACTGAGCATGGGACAGAGTCAGGACTGAGCATGGGACAGAGTCAGGACTGAGCATGGGACAGAGTCAGGACTGAGCATGGGACAGAGTCAGGACTGAGCATGGGACAGAGTCAGGACTGAGCATGGGACAGAGTCAGGAGAAGAGTCAGAACTTTTTAGTTTTGTCTCACAGTCACTCACACTCACACACACAGTCACTCACACTCACACTCACACACACACACACACACACACACACACACACACACACCACACACACGCACACACACTCTCACACACTCACACACACACACTCTCACCCCCAATCAGCAAGTAACAGGATGGACGGTCGCCTCTGGCAAGACAAGAAAGAGAGAAGAGAAAGGAGCAGAGGGGGGGAGGGAGGGGGGAGGGAAGTAGGGGGGAGGGAGGGCAGGTGATGGAGACGAGTCTAACAACATTCAGTCCAACACGTCTTCCTCCCGTAGGGTGTTCTGGAGCAGAAAATAAGAGAGGAGAGAAGAGGTTTTCAAAGTACATTTGAGAGGCTGCTGGGCTCAGCAAGTCGCCGATTACTGATTAGCCAGTTAGCTGCTGCTGAGAGCTCTGTCTGTCTGTCCTTGGCTTGGGAAAACAACATGAAAGGTTGCCGGCTTTTTTGTGAGGGGGGACTTGAAAGAGCGGTAGCTATCGGAGACATTAGCCTTATCAATGGCCCTCGCAGCCTGTCTGTATGAAGCAACTAGGGCACCACTTTTTTTTCCAGCAGGAAGATAACCAGCACATACCACGGCCCTCATCTGCATACACCGTGACAACCAGGAGACATGGGACAACCAGGAGACACAGGACAACCAGGAGACACGGGACAACCAGGAGACACAGGACAACCAGGAGACACAGGACAACCAGGAGACGGGACAACCAGGAGACACGGGACACCAGGAGACACAGGACAACCAGGAGACACGGGACAACCAGGAGACACGGGACAACCAGGGACACGACAACCAGGAACGGGACACCAGGGACACGGGACAACCAGGAGACACAGGACAACCAGGAGACACGGGACAACCAGGAGACACAGGACAACCAGGAGACATGGGACAACCAGGAGACACGGGACAACCAGGAGACACAGGACAACCAGGAGACACGGGACAACCAGGAGACACGGGACAACCAGGAGACACGGGACAACCAGGAGACACCGGACAACCAGGAGACACGGGGCATAACAGGGACACGGGCCGACCATACAGGAAGGCAAAAAAAGAGAGAAAAAAAACACAAAACTGATCCAAGTTATGAGTGGTGCCAGCCATGCTCCAAGTGCCATGCTCCAAGTGCCAGGCAGCATGGTCTCCAGGCAGCATGGTCACCAGGCAGCATGGTCTCTCTGCTGGGGCTGGCACTGGAGAGCGGGCACACCTGGCAGAGCTGCGTTGAATGAGTGGCACCGCAGAGAAAGATACAGACAGAGACATATCCAGTCTGCTGTCTGGACTAGGGTTTAGCACGTGTGCTAGCTGTGTGTCTGTAGTCCTTGCTGTGTGTCTGTAGTCCTAGCTGTGTGTCTGTAGTCCTTGCTGTGTGTCTGTAGTCCTAGCTGTGTGTCTGTAGTCCTAGCTGTGTGTCTGTAGTCCTTGCTGTGTGTCTGTAGTCCTTGCTGTGTGTCTGTAGTCCTTTGCTGTGTGTCTGTAGTCCTTTCTGTGTGTCTGTAGTCCTAGCTGTGTGTCTGTAGTCCTTGCTGTGTGTCTGTAGTCCTTGCTGTGTGTCTGTAGTCCTAGCTGTGTGTCTGTAGTCCTTGCTGTGTGTCTGTAGTC